>CM067528.1:10995000-11047500 GCA_034509925.1 Hirudinaria manillensis | reverse complement strand
ACCATCATCATCATCATCCCGATTGTAACCAGGATCATCTTCAGGGTCCTCCTAGTAGGCACCATCATCATCATCATAATCATCTTCATCATCATCATCATCATCACCTTGGAAACCATAGCCACGCAATTGGTTGAATGTTTAAAATATCGTCTGGAAATTTGATTGAAACGGACACTTTTCCATGTGTCGAGTGTCATGTATCTTCAGAAACTGGTGACGTAATTGGCAATAAATATTCATGGACATCATCGCCATCACCAACGTCGTCGTCGTCATCATCACCACCAATATTAAAATCGATGTCATCGTCATCGGCACAGCAAATTGTATAACCACAAGTTTGTGAGACTTGCTGATTTGGTCCCACATCGTTGGAGGCGATAATTTGCTCCCCGCGAATACAGGAAGTTTGGCTTCATTTCCAGGAAGCAGTCGCAGCACCGCATGACCCCGTTTCCTGGGCACCCAGCAATCACCCAATCCACCCAACCTCCTTCTGAAGGGTGAGAAGGGGCAGAGGGGCATGATAAATGCAATCCGCGACACGACAAGTCTTAATTACCAGTCTGAAATCAGTTTATGACCAATAACTGGAACTCCTATAATTAGGATTTTAATTAGGACCTTAATTGGGTCGGTAGGAATGGCTCAGTATTTGGTATTCAAAGCCAGTCGTGGGTACTTTCGCGTCAATATTTGAGCACCCACGTCTTCTGGAAAACACGGGAGGGTTCAAATGAGTGCAGTTCGGAGGTGTGTTTACTCGGAAAGTAATCGTTGAAAAAAAAATCTAAATTTGAAACAAAACTAGGATTCCATGCTTCCATGAAATCTGTTTTCCTGAAATGAAATTCAAATTCTAATTTCTTCGTCTCATGTCAGACGGTTTAAGTGGGACTCCGTAACTCCTTTAAACTTTATTCATGTCCATCATCATCCTTTAAATTTTTGGCGAATTAATTATGGCATATTTTAAATAAAATAGCAGTTAATGATTTAAATTTTAAATATGATATGTGATTTAAATATCACATGACGTGCCTTGTGTTATGCAATAAGTTAAAAATAGAGACTTGGCCATTGAGCCAATTGGTTTGACTTGAAATTACTGAGAAGTGACAATCATTGCAATAATATTTATTTATTTTATTTATTTATTTATTAACTTATTTTATTTATTTATTTATGGTTAATATTTAAAATTTATTCTCCTTGCTCCTAGCGATCCTGATTTTGATTTCGTTATTTTATTTGCTGCCATCCAATCCACGTCTTTGATCTGGTCATTGGTTTAGTAACAACAATTGAATCACTCAAATGCTTCTTCATCAATTTGCCAAACATCTTTTCATCCATCATCCAATCCACCCATCCATCTAATCATCCACCCATCCATTTGTCTACTCATCTAATCAACTATTTATTCATCCATCCATCCGGCCTTTTCTCTATTCATCTCTCCATCCATCCATTTGTCCTTTCACCCGTCCGTCCAACCAACCAGCCA
Organism: Hirudinaria manillensis; assembly: GCA_034509925.1. NCBI lineage: Eukaryota > Metazoa > Annelida > Clitellata > Hirudinida > Hirudinidae > Hirudinaria > Hirudinaria manillensis. Next base: position 11,045,990 of record CM067528.1, on the reverse strand, counting down.
TTTGTCCATCCGTCTTTTTTACAAGACTGACGACCCAAAGGTATAGGGACAACTTACGCTTGCAGTCGACGCTTCTGAGCAGCACCCCCTCGAGAAAGTTGTCGTTTTCCTGCATGGACCTGATGCTCTCCCAGTACGGATCGAAGTAAGGACTGTCTTTCTTAGGACTGTTCACGTCGCCTGGCATCACCTTCTGAGGATTGTCGGTGAAGAAGTCGAAAATGATCTGCAGTTCTGGATACTGTTGGTGTTGCTGTTGTTGCTGTTGTTGCTGTTGCTGTTGTTGTTGTTGTAGTTGTTGTTGAGATGACCGCCGCTGTTGCGAACGTTGTTTTGTCGCTTGCAGTAGTTGCTGTTGTTGTTGCTGTTGTCGGGTCGTAGGGGAGAGATCGCGTTGTTGATGATGGTAATGATGTTTAGGGGCAGACGAATAGTCGGGATCTTGCTGGAGGCGGTAAGAATCTGAGTGATGATGAGGGAGAGAGGAGTAGCGCTGTTGTGGTTGTTGCTGCTGCTGTTGTTGCTGCTGTTGTTGTTGTTGCTGTTGGGGAGAATGTCGTTGAAACATTCCAGATGAAATCCTCGGATTAAGCAAAAGTTAAAAATTGTTGGTCCTCATCAATTCACGACACCTGGGGTTGCCTGTCCTCTGTCAACTCCGATTGTTTTTCCGTCACCCTTTAACGACTTAAAAGATGGAAGCAGGCGATGAGTTAATCAATTAAAAATAGTTTTTAAAAAAATAGTAAAGTTAATAAATCAAAATACAAATCAATTCATTATTTCGTGTTTCTTGCCAGTAGAAATGATGAAGATGATAATGTCGTGGCGATAATGCAAGCCTGACGCAAACAGATTTAATCATTTGAAAGTAGGTTTTTTTTTCATTGCTTTTTCATGGTTTTCAAAGAAATAATCGTAAAAGTAAGAACGAAATAAATGCCAGCAGGGAATCGCATAAAAAATCTCATATTTGAATGTTTGATTTCAGAATGGATGATATCCCGGAGATATTTCTCCAGTCTCATTTCCAGCAGAACTAAAACGCTCATCCAACTGAAAGATGGAAAACCCGGGGCTAAACGAATTCCTGTAATTCTTCGTCGGAAGAGAAATGGAAGCTGAAGGAATGTGGTGGATCTCCAGAAAAAAGGATGGAGGTGGAAAGAAGTGCTGATGAAGGCCAACTCGTGGAGCTGATCTCCTGAGAAGAATTCAATGCAAGAGGTTTGGATGTTCGGAAGTAAAGCCTGGCGCTCAACGTTTCCGGATGTCAATGAAAGTTTAATTAAAAATAATTTTATAAAGAGAGTTTCATGGTAATAGAATTTAGAGGCTCTTTGCTTTTTGATTTATTTATTAAATTAAGTTAAATAATGAATCCTTGCTAATTTAAAAATAAATATTTACAAATTAATTACCCTATATTCACAAAATTAAATAAAAAAAAGGATACCTTAATAAACTCGTATATTACAATCAATTTATAATATTATAATAATAAATTACACTTAATATTATTATAGATTATTATTATTATTATTATTATTATCTTTATTATTGAATTATAATAATAAATTCCAAAATATTTGAAACGAAAAGATGGAGAAATAAAATTTAAGACGGCGACATCGTTTGTTATCCACAAAGCCCTTGGGACGTTCTCTCCATCTCTTGTGACCAATTGCTTCATCTCAGAAGGGCAGGTCTGAATAAATTCGGTCAAAAGAGGAATCAGAATTGAATTACTTTGTTGCAATTTATTTCAATATCACGATTAATAATAAGCATTTAAATATTAATAATAATATATTATTTTATTTATTTACTAATGATTATGATTATTATTATGATCATTATGATTATTGTTATTATTACTGTGGTTATAGAAGTGAAAATATTATATTCACATTAACAATAAAACCAGGATCAATAAATTGGTCTTATAATTGTAATATTATTTATTATAATAATATTAACATAATGTTTCATGACTGTTATTGTCATTATTATAACCTTATTATTGTTGATACTATTAAAACGTATTAAAATGATTATTTATTAATATTTCGAAAAATATTTTGAAAATCTTAAATAATTATCTTCCAAATTGTTTTTAAGGAAGAAAATATTCTGCCCAAAAATAATCAATAGCTCTTTGTGTGTCTCCAGTAATCTTTAAAATTGTCTTTTCCTTTTCATATTGCTTCACCGATGGTGAAACAAACACCACCTATTGAGATGTAAACAACTGATCTTTGGTAAATATGTTGTTTATTAATTAATTTTTTAATTAATAATTTTATAATCTGAAATATTTAATCATAATTCATGATTTATCGTAAAATAAATGTCTTATTAATCAATCCTATATTCTCTTATATAGGTTTAAATTATTTAAGTTTTATTTTATTTATCATTTAATAAATAATATTTTATTTTATAATATGATTTCGAAATTCGTTTTCGAAAATACTTTTAACTTGAAATTGATTTAATCTCCATTTTTCATTATGGAATTCTTGGCGAATCCGATGATGGAAATTGAGTTCTGTTCCGGAAACGATGCCGACGAGGTTTTTTTTTTTGGTGGGAAAATGCCAGACATCAAACATGTCGAACCAAAAATCTTTCGAAAAACGATATGAGAACTTGAGCCAACAAGATTTGGATAAAACTCAACTGGTAAAAATAAGGATTTAAGATGAAATGCTTGGAAATGAATGCAGATAGCAGTTGGACTTTTGTAATTTCTAGAACTATGGTTTGAATATTCTTTTCAGGTGAACACGAATTGCTTAAAATATAAAAAAAAAATTAATAAACTTAATTTATTATTTAATGAAAAGTAATTTTTATTTATTCTTATATTTAATTTATTTCGCGTAACTGAATTCAAAAAGAAACCCCTGCTAACAGCATCATATTCCTGGAGATTTATTTGATCAATCATTCTTTTCCATCACCGATGGACTTCGACATTCACCGATCAAAAATAAGAGGAAAAAAATTGCATTACTTGGCTGGAGAATTTCAGCTGCAACTGATTGCGAGAACAGGATTTCCTACGTAAGTGGACCTGTCTTTCCAGACACGGATAAAGTACTCTACGACCTCCATAAGAATAAATTCCTTAAAACTCTCTGCCGACGATTTTAATCAGAATTTAAAATTTTAGGATTTTCAAAAAGGACACAATTGGTGGAAATTTGTCGTCTGAGAATTTGGAAGCCTGAAATCGGAGTGCAGGAATCTGAAGTTGTTAGAAATAAATAAATGAATGAATGAATAAATAAATAAAATATTAAAGTTGCGCAACGATTTCTAATTTTTTTTTTATAATAAATGAGGCCGCAAAGGGAACATTACATCGACTAATATTCAGTTAAAATTTCTTCTGAATTTTATTCTGAGGTCAATAAACCTTTTTAATTTTATTTCGTCTTTTCAGAAAAATAAATGTAATATCAGTTATTCAGATCCTTTGTAAAACAATTAAGACAAATTCCTCATATTAAAAAAATCATGGAGATTTCTGGAATACAAGATTTTAAATGGAAAAGAAAATCTCTTTTTGATCATTATAATATTTGATCATTATAATTATTTTGGACATTTTATAATAAAGTTCAATGAAGGAAAGAAATATAAAGTTATATCACTACAATACGATACAATACAATACAATACAATACAATACAATACAATACAATACAATACAATACAATACAATACAATACAATACAATACAATACAATACAATACAATACAATACAATACAATACAATACAATACAATACAATACAATACAATACAATACAATACAATACAATACAATACAATACAATACAATACAATACAATACAATACAATACAATACAATACAATACAATACAATACAATACAATACAATACAATACAATACAATACAATACAATACAATACAATACAATACAATACAATACAATACAATACAATACAATACAATACAATACAATACAATACAATACAATACAATACAATACAATACAATACAATACAATACAATACAATACAATACAATACAATACAATACAATACAATACAATACAATACAATATCATGAAAGATGTTAATAATAGTATTATTAATAATAATAAGATAACTCTTTTTTATAATATATAATAATAATATAAATAATAATAATAGCGTGTAGCCTTATAATTGTAAATTATAATAAAAACATTTTTCCCAATTTACAAAAAAAAAAGAAAGATTAAAAATTGTTTAATCAAAGGATTAACGAAAACACGCGAATGTTGAGCCACGTTAGTTCAGCTTCAAAGCAAAAGCAGGCACAAAAGAATTGAAAATCTTAAAGGAAATAAAAAAAGAAATTGAAAATTAAAAAAAAATATTTGTCAGCGGATTGAAACAATTCGAGGTGAATTGGGTGCAAGCAGCCAGACATAAACTTTAGATTTCATATATAAAAAAAGATTTGATTTTAAATTTAAATATTTAAATTATTATAATAACAAAATATATAATAAACCGTTTTGTAATAATCATTGTTACAGTTCCTTTACTGATTATGTAATTTACATAAAAATCTAATTAATTTATTATTTAATAAAAATAAAATTTTATTCATTTATTTAATAAATAATATTAAAATATTGATTAATTTTACATATAGCGAACAAATCTAAATTCGTTCCTTTTGAGACCATATTTTTAAGAATATAGATTTAAAAACAGTTTAATCGCGAGCCAAAATTTGATCAAAACCAAGACCTCTTGGCACACCTAATCGATGAACCAATCTTAATTTTTTCTTAATATTTATTATTTAATTCTACAAATTCTTCACACTTTGACCTTGGTCTTCTTGTTCCTAATTTTCCTCTTACACGTGATCCATTCCACTGAAAAGCGCAACCTGGTGGCCTGGGCAGGAAATTGGAAAAAGATATTAAAAATAAAATCTTTTGACTTTTTAAAAGGGTCTCCAATAAATTCCACGAAACTTGCCTTCCACTGATTCTACACCTGGAATGTTCAGCCACTTAATGAAAATGTTCAGGAGAATGAGTTCATTGTTTTAGTGTTGAAAGAGCATTCTGTAGCACTAGCATCATCATCACCATCATCGTCGTCGTCGTCGTCATCATCATCATCATCACCAACCTATGCCATCTTCCATCACTGGAACAAATTCCGCGAGAATCGCAACGAAAAGGAATCTTCCAAAAAGTCATCCACAAACGTCGTGCTATGGAAAATCCTCTTGGAAAAGAATTCGGATGAATTGTCCAAAAGTGCTAATTATGATGAAACCATGTCGGATTTTTGAGCTGTCCTTTGAGAATTTCACTTTCGTTTACGTATTTTGTATGGTTTCCAAAGTCTAACAATATTTCACGAAGGTTTTTGAAGCCCGAGGAGAAAAGAATTGGCGAATTTAAAAATGTCCTACGAAGATTTATGGCTTAATTAAGTTTAAAACAACTTTAATAAATGAATACTGATAAATTAAAGAAGCGCTGACTGTTGACGTTTCCTTCTGGAAATTTTTAGAAGTCACCGTGACGTAAATGAGAACATGTTGGAATTTTAAACGAACTTCCAAAAGAAATGGAAAGCATTCACTTTCACTTTTCCTAACAACCCTTTTCTAGTGAAAATAGAAAAGAAAATATACTTCGTTATAGCAAATTCTGTTTAAAGTTGATAATGATAGTGCTGGATAATTCGTAATTTAATATTTAGAAAACATTATTATTATTATTATTTTGCTTGTTAATGAATTAGTTTCTCTAGGAATCGAACTGGTTAATTTGAGCTCTTGTTGTTTCGATATTAAACAAGAAATAGTTGACGCAACAATTCCACGAGAAACATTTGTTGAACCACTTAGAATGGTTCCAACAAATTGTAAAATCCACAACAGAGGATTCTGCAAGAAATAATAATAATAAAAATTAAAAAAAAAGAAAAAGAAATTTGAATTAGCGACTGGAAGTTGATGCATAGGAGCACTTTGACACATTTTGGACCTAATCATCGTCCTTCGTGCGACAACATGAAAGTCATGAATCATACTTGATCATAATCGTACTGGCAAAAAACAACAACTTAACGTAGTAATATCGATAGTAACACACACACTCTCTCTCTCTCTAGGACCACATTATTTCCAAAGGGTAGTTATATCGACAGCTAAAGCATAAAAAGTGTTTTTTTTTTAGTATTTTCAAAGTTCTACAGCTTGTCAGAGTTTAAATTGGAAAATTCATTTTCGGCCAAATGATGGAATAATCGTTGAAAACGACAATTTTATGAGCCAAACGAGAAAATTTTCTGAAGAAATGTGTGTCAACAAACTCACTTGAGATTGGTCCATTTTTCCAACAAACAACGCCCACGTGGCAATGTAAATATTTACAAAACGCCGATTAAAACCAATTAGATTCGTTCACAATTTCTTTAGGATATCGATCTGAACGGAGACCGAATCTGGCTTTCCACATGGAGAAGCGGCGACAAAACATCAACGACGAACCGGGAGTAAATTGCCTTTGAAAAATCGCTTCCTGACAAATCGTTCCACTTTTCCAGCGTTGGATGGCAATTCATCAGACGTTGTTATGTTCACAATCTCTTGACGCTTCTTCTCTTTCCAGACGCACGATGTGCGCTAGGAGCTGTTCAGAGGCTGTTCATTAGAAGCCAAGATGAAGGCAACTATCGCGATGGATAGTGGAAAAGCTGTCTGAAGCACTGGCTCCTTTTATATTCCACTATGCACGCTTAGTATGCAAGCGTTAAACATTTCTGGAGATTGCGAAGTTGATGATGATGGTGTTGGGCAAATAACGTTTGGAGACAATTTTGTTTTATTAATGCTCTCTATGATTTTTAGAATTTTAGAAAAAGACGAGGCTGAATCGTGTCTGAAGAATTTCTCTCGCCACAATCTGAAATCATTTGCTCTGATTTCATATATATAAATAAATAAGTTTCAATAACGCAGTATTTTTTAATTTTAAAAATTTTAGTAAATTTTTTGTAACGATTTTTATGCTTTTGAACAAATTTGTGTCAACTGCGTTCGGTTTGCTTTCAACTACAAAAAATAAGTAAGCTTTTTATAAATAAAATTAATTAATTAATTAATTAAATGTATTCTGAATTGTTTTAATAATTTTTTTAGCAAATTTCACAAATTGAATGTGCATTTAAAGCGCATTTAAAAATTACTTGAAATTGATTTAATTCCAAGAACAAACAGAATTTATAAAATTATTTGAAGGGATTATTAACTAGATGCCATATTTTATTTAAATTAAATTTTGTTACGTATTGCTCTATTGGATGAGAATTGAGAAATTCATGCCTCTTTTTGTCCAGGCCACTAGGGCTAACGAAACGTTTCATTTGCGATTTTATTGGATTAAATATTTGACCTCAGTTGCTAAAGTAAAAATAAAGTTACATTTAATGCCTCATTTTTGTTCTTGAAATTTTGTTCCGATCTCTTCCTGTCCAAGTAAAATTTGACATAATATTTGGCGCTATGCTCGTGCCCTGGGCATTGTTAATCATACCTTGAGACGATGATAGTATTACTTGTGCTTGCTTATCTCACTCATTAAACACTAAGTTTTCAGCTCTGGAAGGCAATTGTTATACATGCGGGCAGCCTTTTACCGTTTGAGGATTAACTAATCGATTTGAAGGGATTTCATTGTTTCGAGTTGCTTATGTAAGCAGTGTCGAAGTAGCTGAAGATAATTTCTTTTGACAGTCGTTTGCAGTTCATCTAGAAAGGGGCTCGAGTTTGGCGTGTTGTTTTAAAAGACTCGGAGTCTATAGAATCCTGCTAGAAGTATTTATTACAATCATTCGAGAAACATGGCAACAGGAGGTGGAGATGATGGTTTCATGCCCCCCAAAACACCTAGGATGGTCGTCAAAGACCCTAACAGTCCCCTCGAGCCAGACACAGAACAGAATGTGATAAATGAAACTGATGGGATCTTTCGAAGCTTTGTGATGAGCATGCAGGCTTCAGAAGTACATAATGTTGAGGCAGATGACACACCAAATTATTCTGAGCTTGGCTTTGGCTTTGGTTTACAATCGAATCAAAGTCCATTTTCGTTAGTATTTTCTCATTGTAGGAATTAAGTAGTGCTCTGACTAATTTTGTGTTTCGTTTGAAAAAACATATCTTAATAATAATTTACTTAAACATGTTTGCAAACATCATCATCGTTGTAGTGAGTCACTGTCGATGTCCATCAATTTATTGCATATAATGAATCATCCGGATGTGTCACAGTTACTATTTTGCATTGTGCATGCATTAGATCACTGTGTAAGCAAAGCATTTCTTTTCTAAATTTCCAATTTTTGAGATTATCTTTCAGATCTCAACACAATTAAAAGGAAATTCCATTTATAATGATCTAATTGAACTTATAATAATATTAACGATCGATCCCGTCCCGTTTCCAGGAATGCAGCAAATGTAGGCAGAAGGTTGGCTCAGATCGGGGACAGCATCAATGCTCACTACACCCCAGAATTCAACAACATGATCAAGCTACTCAATCCAAGCCCTGACACTGCTTTTGAAGCTTTCTACAGAGTTACAGATAGGTCTGTTTCCATAGTGATACAACACTGTATCTGATCTAAATCAGGCTTATTAGTAAACATCATAACGATATTTCAAAGTGTTTTACACGTGCATAAGGAATCCATAGTGTCAACTGATTGCCTCGAGCTGCACAGACTTTTACTTTTAAATGTCTAAATGAATTTCAACATTGAAAGTGGAAGGTCATCGTCTTTTAAGATCACATACTTGATTAGCCCGTAGGGTAGTGCACGTGAGCACATAAGCGCGTAACCTCTCGGCTCGTTTTTATGTCTGCTTTCAAACCTTCGACTGCACTTTCTTCAAAAACCTCTCGAAAATCTTAATTTTATTCGCAAATCTCTGATCCAATTTTTGGACAATTTCAAGTTAATTGATTATTCATAATTTTCAGAGACTAATTTTAATTCCAAGTAGAACAACATCCAAGCAATAATTAGTTTGAAAGTCCACTTTTCCTGACATTTCTCAGTGTTCTGATCAGTAACTATTTAAATCAAGTTAAGCACCCAAACTGCTATTGTTGACGTAACTGTTATTGTTGCTGCTTCTGCGCAGGCTGTTCCGAGACGGGGTCATCCACTGGGGCAGGATCATCACCCTCCTATGCTTCGGGTACAGACTCGCCGTCACCGTCATCAAGAAGGGCATCAGGGGCTTCTTCGTCAACATCATCACCTTCATCATCGAGTTTCTCATCAAGAGGGGAATCGCAAGATGGATAGCAAACCAGGGTGGATGGGTGAGTTGCTTTTAGTCTGACCAACTTGCTAAATAGGTTTATGTATAGGTTTGTTTACAGCTTCTTCCTAGAAACAGAATTACACACAACATTCTCCTAAACAGAGTTCTCTCAACATCTTTCAGAGAATCAATCTTTAATCATTGTTTGACCAAATCTCAATCGATTTATTATTGATTCTGATGAGTTTTGATTCTGATGAGCTCTTGATGTTTTATCAACATCAACAAATCTTATCAAATATTTTCTAATCGATTTAGTTTCTTCTTTAAAAACTATTTAAATTATTAAATTAAAAACCGAATTATTTTTCGCAGAGGGCGGTGCTCAACCTGGTCCCTGAAAACGTCGGCTGGGTGGGTTTCTGTTTCGTAGTCTCGGCCGCCGTGACTGCCATCGCCTTCCTGTACATCTCGAAGAAGTGACGTCCGTCACCGCCGCCCTCCCCGAGTCTCGGTTCCGGACTCTCGAGTCGCGCTCGGGAAGTTTTTTTCGTTTTCCTCCGGTCGGTTTTGAACGCGTCTGACTGTATCGAGAAGTTGAGGTCTCTTCGTTCTACTTTTTAGTTGCATTTCTGCTCGACGTCGGTCGGTCTCTTTGGTCCCCTTTTTTCATCCCTGTTGATGCTCAAAATTCTTCATCTTTTTTTCTTTTTTTTTTGTCTTTGCTCTCCAAGGTTGCATCTCCATGCATTTGGTTTAAACCACCTTGTCAGCTGAATACTAAGTAAACATAAAAAGCATAAAAAGTAGGATGTTTTACCAAGAAATTTATAACATTTAGTTACAAAATGGCCCTCCTATGTAGCTGCACTAATTAATTATTTTTGCATTTGCAGCTAGAGAAATTATTTTCCCTGAGAAATTATTAATTTAAATTATTATTCCAAGGTGGACATTTTCTGTTTGTGGGTGTTCAATCATTTCAGCAATCCATTTTATTATTGCAGACTTAGTCGATAGAATTTTCGTTAACACGACGACGTCGTGAGTGTTAAGTTAACGAGGTGGTGGTTGGTTTTCGATTGAATTCTTGTGTCGTCGATTGACTCTCGAGTCAATCATATTTATTCGTTACTTTGGATTGGAAGCCATGCATTGCTTAAATGTTTGTATTAGTTTTCATGAAATCTCAGATTGTGCATAGACGTCTGGAATTGTATCTCACCGTGTTCTCGGCTCGGTGCCCAGTTCGTGGTCAAATTATGAAACACAGTATGCGAAAACCGTATCAGCATTTTTTTTTTGCAATTCAAGTGCATATAACGCGTATTACGGTACAATGCGTATTGCAGTGTAAGTTATTCATTCGTGTCCTTGGCCTGATGTTCCACTTCGCTGGTATTTTAGATCGTCATGTCTTTTATTATTCACTCAAACTCACGTTTATTTATTATAAGTTTGTTTATTATTTTATTATTATTCGCTCAGAATTGTTACGTTAGTAACGTTGCAAATCATAACAAAACAAAATTGTTAAATTAAAATCGAATTGAAGCATGCCGTCGTCGATAATCCCGTCTCTTGTTGTTCTGTCTTGATGCGTAGTCGTTCATTTGAATGCTGTTGTTGTTTCAGTTGATGCCATCCAAAGTTATAATTTGAATCGCTGGCGTCTTTGGTTACTATGTAACGTATCTATGCACTTTGAGATTTTCCCTGTCTGGTTGCCTCTCATATTCTATGTTATCATCTCTCTCTCAGGGCTGAATGTTTCAGCATCAATTTGATGTCCTTACTCTTCAAATAGTGTGGCTTTCTTATGCAAAGTGAGACAATATCTGTGCTGTTTATTTTGCATGTAATTTTATTTCTTTATTTATATTTATATCCAATAAGGTAATTCTTTTAAATTCATGAATAATGCATTAAAATAGTCTACCATTAAGAACTTGGTTCTCTAATTTTATATGTTTCACAATTGATTCTCAATTCTAAGGAGACGAGTGTCGTATGAGTAGAGTTTTGTTGTGAATTTGTATCCAATAATGTTTGAATTTTATTTAATAAACATAAATTATCCACATTTTACTGATTTTGGTGGCACTAATCAACCCAATAGAATGCCATCTCATTTTTTTGTTTAACTCGATGGTCAATCAGTTAACAAATGTGTATATTAGTATAGTATATTAGTAAATTAGTTTAGTAAATTTGTATCTTAGTATAGCAACTGAAACAACTGTCACTGTCTATCAATTCGTATCGACTTCCTAATTCCATCAACATCTACAACTGATGGGGAAAAGCAGTACCTCAATACTGGATAGTATGAATGCAGCTGATGAAACTTTGAGGGTTTGTTCATGTTAATGTAAGTTCATGTTATGGAAGCCACAAAACCTTGTTAGTTGTTAGGCTTGGGAGCGATTGCTCATCTGCCTGGGCAACAACAACGAGGAGTGCTGTAACAGAGTGCAACTTTTACTGGTTCTATGGCAGCCTGAGAATGCAATTTCAAAGCCTTCGTCCAGAAATCCAGAAAAATTAAAAAAAAAAGGATCCGCTAAATTGTTGGAAAGATCACGATGTGTCGATGAATGTACAACAAGCATTAATAATCAATCGATTGTCAGTTTCAGGAGGAGTCGAATTGGACTCTCAGTGTCACGTCATCATTGCCTTCTCAGGTTTTCCAATCTCGCTTCTATGTCGAGGTCGGCATCCGACAGACCGCCGGCCGTGACGGGAGTCGGCTGCTTGCCGGCCGTCGCTCCTATCTTGTTTCCGGCAGAAGGCAAGTCTGGAATGAATTTTAAAAGCAACTGAAAAAAAAAATCTTTTTATCTGCAAAGATGTACCTATGTAATTCATTCAGGAGAAAATAGGTGCCATTTGTCTTGCTTTAAATTTAATGCATTCCGGTCGAAATGGGATAAAATTTTCAATTCAAAAACCAGGTACCGACCTGATAGTTGGTCTGCCATCTGAAGACCCAACTCGTCCAAGACTTGAGACACAATGGCTTCACTGCAAAGAATAATTCGTTAATTTATAACTAATTTGTTTCTAAAAAGAATAGCTGTTAATGTCATCTATTAAAAATAAATTTGTAATAAATTAGATTCAAATTAATTAATCACTCTGAGTCAAGCATAACGAAAACACGAAGATTTGTGTACCTTTCCTCTTCATCATCTTCATCACCCATGGCATCGTCAATCGCATCGTTCATCATTTCTTCCTTCATTTCCATAATTTCCGACTGCTTCTCAAATTCCCTCATAATCTGTTGTATTTGAGGAAGCTTCATCTACAAAAAAAAAATAAAACAAAAACATTAAATTAAAAAAAAAGGAATAAATTGTGGTGACCCTTGAAAAAAGAAATAAGTTATGTTTAATAAATAAGTTATAGTTCATTCAAAATGGATGTAAAAGAAATATGGTTTAGAAAATCAATAAAAATGTTGCCTCCCAGCATTTTAAAATATTTCTGTCATTTAAATATATTTTCCAATTAAACAAATCATCAAAATTCAACTGTCACTATTGGAAACCACATCCACAGCAAGATGGCTTAAGATCAACTACTTTATCTTATTCTTTGTGTAAGATTGAATTGCATTGAAACAAGCTTAGATAAGAAGAACATCATTTATCAATAGAATCATAATTAAATAAACTAATCTCATATTAAGCATTCCATCAGATGTGAAATTCAGAAGACATTCATGGCTTTAGCATTTGAGCATAATATTAGATTAACATGAGATCAAATGGTTTTGTCTTTGCCAAAACTCATTCAAACAATCCTATAGAATAGCCTAGAGAACAATATCCCTCCAACAAATACCTGCTTGTTCATCGTCATCATGGCTTTTGTGACACCCTTCATGGCTTGGGCCATGGCGTCGTTGGACTTGAGGGTCTGAATCTTCAGACTCACTGCTTGAATGTTGGCTCTCATCAGGATGAATTTCTTGACGTATTTTCGAGTCCTAACCAAGTCTTTGGCGAGAATTTTCACGGCATCCTAATAATGAAAAGCACTTGTGCTGGATTGTTATAATCGCATAAATGATTCTGAGAAAAAAGAGGTATTAACTGTAGAAATATTAAATCTAAATTTATAGTGGTTATAAAATTCAATTCACCATTTGTCCTTGTTTGGCCATTTTCTTGATGTCTATGATTACTTTCTTTTCCTGGTTTTCCATTCCTTGTCTTTCTCTATCTATATCCCTCATAGCTTTGTTAAGGGCCCTCTGACTTTGTCTTAACATTTCTTGCGGCGTTTTTTTACGTCCAAATAACCAAGACATTTTCAAATATAATGCTGAAAAAATCGCATACGATGATTAATCAATGAGTAAGCTTCCTTTCTCAAACTCTTGAAAGTTTATTTGAAATTAAGACACAAATTAACAAATCTACTAACGATGGGGTTGACAATAAAATTAGAAGAACAACGTATTTAAAATAACAGATTAACAGCCGAAATTTACTAAAACGAAATGTTTATGTTAGAAATGTAAACCAACGATTAAAAATCATTTGCGTTTCACTTAAATTAACTTTTTCACATAAAAAAAATACCGTGTTAGTTAAAATTACTTAATGTGCTTATATATCATTTAGCCGACTAAAGTTTAGGTTTGAAAATGCTATTCACAAAACCCCCCAAAAGGCGATTAAGGAAGGCCTTAAATGACCTTAGAATTTCTGCCTTTATCACCTCATCTTAATTGGTGAATTTTAAACAATAATGAAACATTGTACACCAATACGTGGTACACTCCGCTGGAGCAGAGACCGGTTGGAAAAACTCAATCGATAGAAGATGATAATGGAAGAGTATAAAACCACATTGCACATCAGCTAGCACTGCTGAGAACACTTCACCGGTTAGTACCGTTTCAACCAGAGGTATGTGGACGAAAATAAATTTTCAACTAGATTTGCATATGCTTTCTGAGTAGCATTTGGTCATCTCGTTTATTTTTCAATAGCTTTTTAAATAAGATAAACTTTATGTGAATAGAATAAATATTTACTTTTATGAAATATTGACTATGATAAAGATTTCACATTTGCACCACTTGAGCGATTTTTTTTTAAATAAAATATTTCATTCAATATTTAAAACTGTACTTTTCCTAATCCTTCAAACATCGCTATCATTTGTATATTTAAATTTTGTTCCACAAAAGAATGTAATTAATGGGCAAATACACAGTGAACAAACAACTTCGTGCCAATAAACCTCAATAACTGGTGTTACTTGATAATGGAATCCACACTTTCATCTATGTTATCGCGTTTCAAAATTTCTAGGAAGTTTGACAGCTTGTTTAACAGTTAAAAATGTTTTAAATTAATAATTAAATAAATAAAATATGATCTTAAATCAAATTATCTTATGAGCTGTTAATGTCGCATAAATTTGGGTCTCCTTTTAAAGCAAGCGTGGTTCTACACTCACGAATGATGGTTAAATATCTGATCAGACCCACAAATATTTAACAATTTATTCAACTATAATTTCTTTTTGACAATTATAGTCTCAAAATAAATGTTCAAAAAGTCAATGTTTCGCGAAGGAAAGCCAAAGACTCTTTGCAATTTATTACACGTATTGTATTGCGAGCGAGGAGCTTTACAAAAAGCTTGCCTCTCTCAGCAAGAAAAACAAAAAGGAATGAAACATTTCCATTATATTTTTTTTATAAGAAAAAAAATTACAAAAATATTTTTTAAAATTAAAAAATTCTTTTATTTGTTTAAATATGCTCATTTATCATGTATTTTCAGTCGTTAAAAATTCATTTGGATTTTTATTTATAAAACGTCCGTTCCAGTTTTCAAAATTTCGGCAATTCACAGAAACACAAACAAAAAAATACTCCATAAATAATAAATGAAGGAAAAAACTGTTTTCCCAAAAAGCCAATTGGCTTCCATAACTAGTCGAAACCGTACCACGATCCAATTTCCATCAACAAATTTCTCCCCTGAGAATCACGTGTTTCGCTGAAAGGGGAAAATCCCTGGAAAAGCCAGGTTGCAGTTTTAGTGGTGTTCTTGTTCATTAGAGTGTAGTAACCATTCTTTATGATACCCGAGAGAGGTGCCCGTCAATTTAGGTGCCGGGCTAAAACTCTTTTAATGGAAAAAGCAGGCTTTACAGAGGCTGTAAATATCAAATGTTTTGTTCCAATATAAACCGAAACAAAAAATTTTTTTTTAGGACGATAACATGGAGTGTTTATGAAGAGCGGTTGTTCGTTCACATTGCATTGAGATGTGAATTTATTTGAATTTAAATTTACTTTTAAATAAATTTATAAACAAGGTTTATATAACATTCTAAATTTTTTTTTAGTAATTTTCATGAAAGATAACATGAGTTATCATAAATAATTACTATTTCCTATCCATATATTGGGCGGACTGAATTTCTTACGGCGTAATATAAAATAAAATAATTCAAACCGAGTGAATCTTGCATTTGATTTTCAATTTTTTATTCCAATTCCCTAATGGAACGACCTCTGAAATAAAAGCGTCGAACGATGTGCCATTTATTATTGTTATTTTTATTTTGCTTTATTTTCTTTTATTTGTTTTAAAAATAACTTATTTATCAACCTGTTACAAAAGTCATTCAACGATATAATCATTTAACTATGCAAATAATCACTTATCATTTAATCAGGAATTAATTTAAAGCCAGGATATCACTTGTACTTCCAGGAATGATGATCTTTAGCGGAGTAATGGCAGCTGCCTGCTTCTTGGCAGCCATTTTGGTGATGGAAACGGAAGTGGAGACATCGGCTGGTCAGGGAAATTCATTATCAACATTATTTTAAAGAATAAATTTAGAGTAAATTCAATAATTTATTTCATTCGCATAAATAATCCAATCTTTGAATTGTCCATGTCTCCAAGAGCGTGACTCGAGACATATCGATTCTTATTCTTTGGATTACGTGAACCATGGGAAAAAAGATAAACAGCCTAATGACATGAGTGGATCCATTAAGCTGCAGAGCAGACGTTATTACAAGGACCGGGAATAGCTCCAGGGAATTCGCGAAAATATCGCTCAGTGTTTTTTTTATTTCTGGAGGAAAAGAAAATAAGTTTTTTTTATTTTATTTCGAGAAGAGTACGCAAGAAAGCATAATTTTGGTCTGAGCAATTAGCTCCACTGTGAGATAAGGCAATTTACCCGACAAAAATATCACACTGCAACATTTGTTTTTCATCACAATCCTTGATAATGATTAAAAACAAAAATAAATTAAAGAGAAAAACTGAAAATCTAATTCAACAGTTAAGGCGTATTGCTACAAAGTCTACAACCGGTATCAAAATGGCTGCTCTGGTCCCTCAATCAAGAAAAGCGATGACGTCGAAGGTATCCTTGATACCTGTTGCCATGATAGCTCGGGGTCGGGTCAACCATCCAAAGGTTACGCCCACCTGGTGAGTTGATTAAGCAATCGAAAAGGTGCGTCTGAATAGGGTAAAATTGTTGTCAGCAATGCAAACCAACTTTGGATATGCTTTCTCAGGCGATAACGAAGCCCAATTTGCACCTCGTTAGAAGATTTTTCGTGGAAATCCAATTCTTGTTTGTACTGGAAAAAATTATTATTATTATTATTATTATTTATTTATTCGCGTTGTTTTTTTTTGTTTTTCTCATCGTAGCTTCTTATTTCTCTTTGCTTTTAGTTTGTAGGAAATCCACGATTCATAGGTCCTAAGGAAATCCTGACGTTCGTGTGGGAGAGGAGTGTCTTTTACGATTGCTTCTGCAATTACTTGCAATCAATATTCTCACTTATTTTAGTCACTGCAACCGTAATTGATAATTATCTTGTGCAATAATTAAATCATTATTAAATAATTTTTTTTTATAATAGTGTAATAATTCTTTACTAGCATTCTATAACGTCATGAAGAATGAGGGTTTACTCTTGCAATTCACCTCCAAATTTCAGTCTCAACCACTGGGCTTTCCCGGGTACTTCATGTGCGACAGGTGCCCCGATGCGGGTCCAAGCAACAAGACCAATGATAACAACAACAACGACGGCAACAACAATCATAACCATCACCATGAAGACCAGGAGCACAAATCGATCAGAAAGTACAATCAGCATCAAGCGAACCTGAAGAAGAATCAGTGGAAGTTGAAGGCATCCAAGTCGGCCGCCCTTCTGCCGACCCACTCGTCTGCTTTCCTCGTCTCCAAGAAGGACTGGAAAGTCGGGGAGGTACGCGACTGGTACTCTAAACAGGAAGAGGAGAAGAGGAAGAAGATGAAGATGATGAAGCAGATGATCAAACAGAAGAAGATCAAGCTCTCAAATTCCGCCACTTCGGAACTCGAAGGCGACGCCAATCAGCAACAACAACAACAACAACAACAACCACAGCAGCAACAGCAGCAGCAGCATAAGGCGACTACGGCAACTGCCACACAGGAGATTACTACTGCAAGGATGTCGACGACTCAAGCGACACTGCGCGACGACACAACAAAGTCAAAGTTGTGGATGGCCGACAGAGGAACTGTTTCAACCAAGAGCTACAAGCACCATCACTATCATAATCACCACCATCACCATCGTCCGAAGCATCATCATCATCACCACCATCATCGTTATCATCATAGAAAGGCGAGCGATGTTTTGACTACCACTGCGGTTACGGAAGATGACGACAACGCTGATGGTTGACAGTTGTTCATTTACAGATTAAATCAAATTATTTCAAATAATTTTTTTTTCAAAAGTTAATTGGAAGATAAGAAATAAAAAAAAAGGTGTTAAATATAATTTTGAATTTATTCATGCAATATTTGGAGTTGTTTTATTATTACTATTAATATGTTATTATTATTATTATTATTATTATTTCCAATTTATTAATAAATAATAATATTCTTTTTAAATTAATTATAATAGTTATTATTATTATTATTATTAAATAAAGATTCAATGTGGAGCCCCTGGTCCGATTGGACGCCCTGCGTCAACACAGGAAAGGAGTGCGTTCAGAGAAGGACAAGGTCATTCAATTATATGAATAAATAATTTTCTAATTTATTAATAATTATAGAATTATTTTATATTGTATTTAATATTTAGTAATAATAATAATAATAATAGGAATGTTTTATATTATAATAATAATATTAGATAATTTCTCAGCTAACAGTTCAACATTTAAATCATTAATCAGAGGAATAATATTACGGGAAAAACATAAATAGTTTTAACAATTAATTTATAATTTAATTTAATACAAGTTTGCCCGAATCCATTATTATTAAGTTAATATTTATTATTAATGGTGATACAGTTTAATATTTAATTAAAAGTAAACTTATTTAAATTGATAAATTCGTCAACAAGATTCTGCTTGGTCGCCCACTGTCCAAAGACCGTCGGGGTCGATTACGTGGAAAGGTCATGCCCTGAGCCAAATGAGGTCAGTTGCACTCAATCCAAGAACAAGTTGCTGAGGAGAAATGATAAACTCACGGCGAAGATGAACAACAACAACAACAACAATACATCGACATTAGTCTCATCATCATCATCATCACCGACCACCACCTACAAAGGAATCTCTTTGGCAAAGACATCAACAAAGTCTCCGATAATGTCATCGACGAGAAAGATTGTTGACGACGACGACGATGATGATGATGATGAGGAGGAGGATGAGGAGGAAGAAGAGGAGGAAGTGGATGACGATGACGACCTCGATGATGATGATGATGATAATGATGATGATGATGACAAGAAAAGAACGTCAAAGTCTGTGAAGATGTCGTCAGAACGCAAGGCAACCTCACCACACGTGAAGAACACGAAACCAGGTAGGAACAGAAGTTCACCTGTACTTCTGTCTCCTCTGCTGAAAAGAGAAAAATCCAAGAAGGACTGTTAGTCATCAATTTTGATTGATTTTTCTTTTAAATTTACTTTTAAAGATGACTTAATCTGGAAAAATTAATTTCTATTCAATTCGTTAAAATGTTACATAAATAAATAAATAAATACATATATATAAATAAGTTTGTAATTTAATTCATATAAGTACAATCCGTTTATTTGCAGTTTATTTATGCATTTATTTATCTATTATTTATTTAATGGTTACTTTTTATTTACTCGATAAATAATAAATAATTTAAAAGCTCCCGAAAGACAGTACGAGTGGTCGGCATGGCAACCGTGCAGTGCGAGCTGCGGCGAGGGAATCCAGGTGAGAAGAAGGATATGCTTGATTGAACACCACCATCGATCAACCTCATCGAGTCACCTGGTTGCCAAGGGCAACTGTTCGTCAGCTGATGCCGTCGAGCAGAAACCTTGCAAGCTGAAGAATTGTCCAGGTGAAATCAAGATGTTGATTTTACGAAATATTCGTTCAATTAATTGGAATATTTGTTCTAATTAACAAATAAGAATAATATTACAATTAATGATTTAAATTATTTATGGTAATAATATTAAAACTATTATTATTAATAAGTAATATGATTATTTGTAATAGTACCTTATAACTTGAGATGTTATGGAGAAACGACATATAATAAAAAAAAGTAGTCGTTGATATAATTAATAATTTTATAAATTCGTATTATAATTTAACGTATTATAAGATAAAATTAATTAAATCGATTTAATTATTTAATACAACAATTCCCTAAGTGGATGGAAACTGGTCGGAATGGAAGGTGGCAGCAAACTGCACCTCGACTCCATGCTCGGGTGAGGCAGGGGTGGTCACGTGGTCGAGGGCCTGCACCAATCCCCCTCCGATGCACGGCGGTCGGCCGTGTCAGGGCCGTGATTGGAAGAGAGAGATATGCTACAACAACTCAGGCTGTCTCGGAAAAGGTCGTTTATTCTCAGCACGTGATTGAATATTGGCCGGTGGTGGCTTTGTTTGTCGAATTATTTCATAATTTATTTGAATATATACTGTTTTTATTTGAGTTTTATTTTATTTTTATGTTATTTTATATTAAGTAATATAAATTTTCGTTGATTTCTATAAGAGTTTTCAAAAATGTTTGTCCAACATACTTCAATCAATATTGCTTAAAATTATTTTTTATCAATAATATGTATTAATAATAAATTGATAAATAAATTACACACATTTTTACATCGTTATTGCTTATTATATCAGTCGATGGTGGTTGGTGCCCCTGGAAGAAGTGGGTTGAAAGTTCAAAGGGCAGCGTCAGATTAAGGACATGTGAATGCCCGCCGCCGGTCAACGGAGGAGAGCGTTGTCAAGGTGACCCAACCATATTAATCACGAACAAAAAATATATATTATAATTATTAACATTATTATTTTAATAATAATAGGACAAATATAATTATTATAGATAACACATATAATAATATTGTTATAATAGGATGTTGTAATATTATTATTATTAATATAATAATATAATATAATAATAATAATATTATTATTATTATGTCATTATCATTGTTATCGTCATCGTAGTCATTGTTATCACTAGGACCAAGCGAACAGACTTTAAACAACAAAGCAGCAGCGACAAAAACAACATCAACAACAACAAAACAAAGAACTAAGTCGAAGGATTCCAATGGTCTTTCAGTTTTAACTTTGACTTTTTACTCGCAATTGTTGAATAACAAAATTATATTATAAATTATTTAAATTATCGTACTATTACTATAATAAATCTCTTTAATAGGGAGATTTTTTGACTTTATATTTTCAAATGTGATGATGGTGATGATGATGATGATGATGATGATGATGATGATGACATAGCTTTGAGTTTCATTTCAGATTGCGATGAAGACCCAGGATCAGGAGACGGAAGTGACGTCAGCTGTGACCAGGTGATTAACTGATCGACCGAACGATTCCTTTTAATTTTAAAATTAAATCTAATAATAATAATAATAATAATAATAATAATAATAATAATAATAAATTAATTAATTTTTTTGAGTTAAAATAAAAAATAACTTAGGAAACCACGGAGAAGAAATCGCAGAGAGCTCTCGATCGACCAGCCAAGAGGAGAACATTTGAGGATGAAGACTATGAAGATGATGACATCATCAACGATGATGATGACGACGACGACGACGATGATGATGACGCCAGTGGAGATTCGAAGTGACGCGAACAAATGTTGAATCATTGTTGATATTTTTTTCCGAATGTTTAAAATATAATTTAAAATTGTAATAAATTTACGGTAAAAAAATGATTTGGAATTGCTTTTAGTATTTTTTAAATTTAAATTCATTTTGAATCTCTATAAATAATTCACAAAATAAGTTAACTACGTTTTCTCAATGCACTAACCGATGCTTTGCTGGTTGCTTGATATAATTCAGAAAATATAGATGATCGTACAGATTTCTTTCAATCTATAATTTATTATTAGCATTATTATGATATAGTAAGTCAATTTAATTAAATTTATTTGAATGTTATTTCATTTTATAATTTACAATTTCAGATTCCTCTGATGTAAGAAAAAAAAACGGATTACAAGAAGATGAATTGCGTAGACATCATCATTTTCTGTCCACCTCTTTAGAACTCGCTTTTCCAAGTTGCAAAGGTTTCCATGTTGAATCTTCAATTTCGGCTTGCTTGTTGTTTGTGAAATCTTAAAAGGTGGATAGGAACTTTCGATTAACTTTGTCCAATTACTTGAAATTTTTAAATGGCTCATAAATGGATCATTCAATGCAGTTGTTTTTATTCTCGCCATTTTAATCTGCTTCATTTTATCGCTTTAATTTTCTTCAATTATTCGTTGCTTTCAAAAATGTCGGAACTCCGAATTAAGGATTTTCTTAGAATTAATTGTTCACTCAACAAAACCAGTGATTGGCAATAACTGATGATGACTGCTGGAAGTTATGTTATCTTTAAAATTGTTTCAACTGCTAACCAGAATAGGACAAATGCACGGGGTCTTTGTTAAGTTTATCGATCGATTTCTTTCGGTAGCAATTTCTAGAATGTTCACCGTAAACCGTGATGTTCTTAAAAGTCTCCACAATTTCAATCCTCTGTTTAGACATGCACTTCCAGTAGCTGCAACATCTTTTTGTTGCTTATTTTTTAGTTTTATATTTTACTGATATTCTTACAAATTATGCATTATGAAGTTTTTTTTATTATTGACTTTTTAAAAATTATGCTTCGTACGCATTTGGAGAGAAATAATGCCACATCTTTGTACAAGTTTTCGTTTCAGAGCCTCAAAATTACAAAAAAAAGATCATTTGCTTGTCGCCTGAAAGATTTACACCCCAATGAATAATGAATCAGAATTTGTTGATCTTCAGCCAGAAGCCATTTTTTAAAAAGCCATCTTCCGTCTGATTCCATTTAAAGTTGGCCAAATGACTTGTAATTTATTTCGCAAATTAAATTGCTGTGTTCTAATTGGAGAGTCTCTGGAGTTAATAATAAATTGAGGTCAGTGGTTGTTGTCTCTGTTATTCATTAAAATAATAATAATAATGTCAATATTTTAGGGTTAATCCGGATCTTGAGTTTTATTTCGATGTCGGATGATAATAATTATCACGCGTGGATATAAAGCTCTAATGAATTAAAGATAAAGTGAATCAATGAATCAAATGCCAATAAATCAAATGTTAATTCCATAAGGATTTGCCTACCTTATTACATATTATAATGCTTGCTGTTTAGCTTCCAAATCTACCAGAACAGTGCATTGTACCCATTGTCATAGTGAGTAACGTCAACCATGAAAAACAACTTAAATTGAAAATTAAAGTCCTCCAACAAAAGTCAAATTAAAAATTTGTATGATGTGCTTGACTAAGCGCTGCCTAAATTAGCGAACCGGATCATTTGATACTTAGCAGGTCGGCGCATGTCTTGTGTAAGTGTCCGAAATTTTTAAATTCAAATTTAGTTAGAAATTCTGTCATGGAACATGGTCATACCCATACAGACTGTTGTCCTGAAGAAAATTTGACCATCGACATTTTTGAAGCCGTGAAGTCTGGGTCAGAGATGTTTTAGACGATTGTTAAGATTTTTCTATTTTTAAAATGGCATAATAGTTAGAAATTAAAAGATATATTGGCAATGTTCATTGATGAGAGTTTGTTAATGTTGGTTACCTTGCATTAAGCGGTGTTTTCAGTTTAAAACTGTTCCATTTTACAAAGAATATCATTTGTGAGTGTCATGTAAAGTTTTCTTGATGCTTTTTAGAATATTGATTGCAGTTCAGGAACTTGTTATTGGGTCTGAGACTGAAATTCTGAACACTTTTGATGCGGAGGGTAACACTCCAGCACATTATGCCTGTGCAAAAGGCCATAAATTGATTCTAGAGTTCATCATTGAATCTGGAGGATGGTTCAATGAACCTTCTAAAAATGAAAAGGGGCAGATGCCAATTCATATGGCAGCTCTTGAAGGACATTGCTCCCTTGTCGAGTTGCTATTGCAGGTTTGTGTTTTAATGAAATAATTTGTAATTACACATGTACGCATTATTCTTTTGACATTTTCACACATTTTCATTGAAAAAATGTCTCTCAAAATATTTTCCAAAGCATGGAATTCCAGTGGACATCCAAGACATCAGGGGCAGAACTCCACTAATTTGTTGTGCCCAAACAGGAAAGTGCTCCATGGGAGCATTCCTCATTGCTAAAGGTGCCTCAAAGGTAAGGGTCTTGTAGCAAATATTTCCATCAAGTTTCAAATCTTCTATCTGAAGAAAGCTAATGGATATTATATAAGTTGTATTCTGTTTCTCTTTCTGTTTGATACCAACCATATCACTCATCTCCAGATCCTTCTTGACAATGAAGGAGACAATCCTCTTCATTGGGCTGCTTATAATGGTTTGTTACTTCCATTGTATTAAACCATTCATTTATAGAATTGTTTCTAACATTTATATTTCTACTGTTGTCTTTATATTAATTACATTTCTCTGAATAAAGCCAACAGGTTTTTTAGTTATTCTACTGTTAAGAACGAGAATATTGTCAAATAAAATTGGTAAATAATTATAAATCACAACATGCTCTACAATTTTGGCAATTGCGACTCATTGCAGGTCATGCGGAGATGGTCAGAATGTTGGTTTATTTTGGTTACAATCCTGAGCAGGCAGACGGGCATCTCCAGAGACCGATCCATCTTTCCAGCCTCAAGGGAAAAATAGAAGTTGTCAGGGACCTCTGCAATATCGTACAGACTTGTGTTTTTTTTTTCAATTATCTGAAATAATTTCTGTTCTTGCGTTTCTTCGTTTATCAGTTCGTTCACCATTCGAACGTTCTGTCGTGTTAGTGCAAGAAACACTACACCTGAGCTTTCTAATGCTCAACTAAAAACTCATTTTTCTAATCAATGCTATTCTTAATCAAATTATACTACTTTTATTATAATTATTAATTAACTCTAACTCCGTCTTCTTGATTTTTTAATCGTTTTTGTTTTTTAATCACATTATTTCATTATATTGTATTTGATCGTCTGTCAGTGCTATAGTGCATTATAATGCCTTAACGTCCTAGGACCTGGGATAAAAAAGGCACTTTAAATATCTGCTGAATGAAGTGAATTGAATTGAATGGTTTATTCCAGGATAATGTGGACATCAGAGTTGAGGATGAGAATGGTTCCACTCCTCTGTCCCTTGCCTTGAAAAGGAAGCACTTCAAGGTGTCTGCATTCCTTAAGCAAGTGTCGCGAAGGGACAAGAAGCTGGCTCTTCCAACCTCTTTCAAGTTGATTATTTTTTACATTTCTTTGAGTTAATTCGATTTAAATTTTTGAATCTGAGAGTTTTTCTTTTGTTGCGACGCCTTTGCAGGTCCGTGCTCGACGGTTCCTTCCTGGCCACGTCGCAGAATAGGCTGTACTGGTTCTTGTTATGTTTCATCTTGTTTTATGGCTACCCCATTTATATTTTTCAGGTATGAAGTCGTTTTCACACATTTGTGAAATTAGTTTTGATTAAGTTGATAGATTTATAGATGATTTTAAAAATAATCTTGTTAAACTTTTATTAACTTTATTGTTAAATTTTTGTTTGATGTTTTTTTACTGTTAACCTTGCTAACAAAAGATATAGCTGTTTTCTGTTCAGAAGTTGTCACAAGTCCCATTACATTGGAATAGATAATGATTAAGATTAATATGTTCCTTATTAAATAAAACTATTACTATATTGTTAACGAAATGATTGTGACGTATCTTATTTAAATTGAGCGTTAAATCATCTAATATAAGTTAGTTAATCAAATATTTTTCAGTTTTTCTTAATTACTTGGAATGAGTTATTCTTGGTTCACTTGTTGTTCATCATCTTCAACGTGTTTTTCTGGATTTCCTTCATCAAGACTCACAGCACGGATCCAGGATTTTTAACTAAAGAGGACGATAAATATGAGTGGACCATGCACAATGTAAGGATAGCTTCTGTTGTTGTGACAAAGTTGTTTATTGAGTTGAAAAGGAAAATCTCAGATTTGTTTTTCTGTTTCTTGTTTCCTGTTGTTACTTCACGCTGTGTTTTACTTAATTAAATTAATCAGTTAACTACTTGCCAGTGCTTGTTTAAAGTTCTTGTATACAAATGTTTTTTAAGCAAACTTGTTGCTTTCTTCTTCCAACAGAAGGCATCTAAGCACTTGGATTTCAGGTCGATTTAAGTGTTTTATTTATTTTTTAATACCATTCTGCTCTTTTGGTGTTTCCTGTTGGAGCAATTCCCTAACCCAAAGTGAACCCTTCTTATAAATTGAAAATAAAACAATAATAATAAGTAATAGTAATAACACCAATCATCTGCTCGATGATGACCGGACTTTTTCCTGAATTCCATGCGCTTGATGCCCGTTAAGTTGGAAAGAACGACTCAAAAGATGGATTCCTTGTGTTGTCAGATCTCCTCCTATCAAGAAATAGGTAACGCCACCTCTGCCCTGTCTCGCCTCTGCCATTCGTGCAGGATCGTCAGGCCCCCCAGGTCGAAGCACTGTCGCACCTGCAACAGGTGCGTGGAGATGTTCGACCACCACTGCTTCTATGTCGGAAACTGCATCGGCATTAAGAACAGGTCGGACGAGTTCATTGTCGAGATCCCTTTGACCCGTCGAGCAGTCAAATCAGTCATCTATGTTGCCGTTTCAGGGTTTGGTTCGTCTTTTTTGTTGTCAGCACATTCGCAACTGGAATCATTTCCCTTACATTCTGGTTCCATGACTATGCCAACGGCCACCAAAGTATTTTGGTCAACCTCGGCTTCACCGTCGTGGTGGGAGGTACGGGACTAGCGTCAGTCATCCTCGTGTTTATTGTTAGTTTGTGGATTTTATTTGTATGTTTTATGTTAATGTAATTAATCGGTAGCTTACCGATACTAAATACAATTTTATAAAAATTGACCTCTGCACAGTTAGTGTCACTCCTTAACTTTAATTTTGATTTCATTCTGTCAATGTTACAAGCATACTTCTTGATGCCAGCTTGGCACATAACACCCCGTCTTCGTTCCAGATTATAACAATCAAAAGTGGTCTAACCACCAATGAAAGGGCCAACTGGCACCGCTACACCTACCTCTTGGATGCCAAAGGCAGGCTTGTGAACCCCTACGACCGAGGGTTCTTGCTTAACGCCATGGACTTTTTCCACTTGACAGGAAGGAAGGAAAAGGACGAATTGGAGGAATTTCTAGTCTGATCACCCATAAACCCCCACCATTTTGTAATTTTAACAATCTGCACGACACCCACAATTCTGCCTTATTAATAAAAGTCTGCTCAAATTAGTAGCCCTAACCAGGAAGCAGTGATTGAAGCAACCGAGGCACAACTTACGAAGGCCCTGAAAGCGCAAATAGATAGATGGCTGTAAGAAATCACGTTGTGAAGCTTTTGCTATTTTTATTGTCACTTTCATTACTTTGCTTGAAGTTGGTGACCGCCTTCTTGCACAAAGTGTTTTAAATTTGTGAAAAATAAGAATTGAAAACAGGTTTTGGTATGTTATGCAATGAACTTTTGTAACGTAAGGATTTAAGCAACTCGCCCGAAGGCTAATGTCCCAGAAACAAACAGGTTAAATGAAGGTTGGTCATGTCAATGAAGTGGCTAATGTCCATTCAAGCCATCAAAATGTTATATTGTATGATCTTCTAATCTAATGCGTAAATTGAGGTGCCATGCAATAAAATCTAGACTATTTATAAATGGGTGATAAGTATGCATCTCTCAACATTAAAAGCAATATCAATCCACAAAACCTCAAAATTGTCCATCTTGTCTCATAAGCAAGCAGTTTCACCCCTTTTAAAAGTACCCGTACGCCCAAATCCAGGGAATCAGTTCCTTAGCACTACTTATATTAATGCACAAACGTCAAAATTGATTCAAAGCACTAGAGCCAGCAAAAGAGACTGCCTTCCGATTTCCGAGACCCGTCAGTTTCACATTTCATCGTCATCATCGTCCTCTCCATCTATGGCATAAGCCAGATACATCACATCCCCTGATGTTGATGGCACCAAAGGATGACCTGGCGATACCAGCTGGAACCCCAAGAACATGAAGACCCTGATCAAGCTGGCTGCAAATAAAAAAAAGATGTTGTTAAGTATATTAATCATTTACTGAATCTCAAGTGTTTCCCAAACCTCGATCTGGTCTGTCTTTCTTGAAGCAGATGATGACATGACTGCAACTGAGCATGGTCTCAGCATATTCCAACAAAACCACAAAACTAAAATGCAAATAAGATGAGATTTACTTCAAGGTTAAAATATCCAGCAAATAATCGTTTAAAATCATGAATCTCAACCCACCTCTCTTTGGAGCAATTTGGTAGCATGGCTTTTGGAACCTCTACAAAGAGCTTTTTCTCAAGGTACATTGCCTTCCAACAGAAGGATATGCCCTGTTTGACCTCAACCTCGAAAGAAATGTATACAGGATCGGCTGTTCCCAGCGATCCATCCCTTGCCATTCCTAGTAAGACATCTCCAAAATTTCCAGGAACACCCTTTTTCTTTCTAAGCTCCAATAGACTCAATTCCAATCTTTCCTCGTCGCTGCTTTCACTACTTTTGCTGACTCTTCCCTGGACAGGGGGCGCTTTAAGATCCCCCACACCGTTGCCCTCTGCCTGCTTATGAGACAATTGATCTTGCACGGCGTGGGTCACATCAGGACCAATGCCGAGGCCCGGTGCGCAGTTGTATAGTCAGATGTCTCAAGGAAATGCTGAAATCAACAGTAAATATTAAATTAAGAGCCCTTATTCTCATAACACCATATCCATATTAATAACCATACTAAAAGAAAAAAAGCTGAGTCATCCTCGACCAGTTTTAAAGTTAACTAACCTCGTCGACATATTACTACTACTACTACTACTCATTTGAGGACCAAAATTTTCAGTGTTAGTGATGGCTTTTACAGCACTGAGAAGCATTCTAAACAAATGAAATCACGAAAAACGCAACAGGTTTCGAAGTGCACAACTGCGCAACACAAACTGCTCTCCTTTGTAAGTCTAGAATATACGGTGAACGGACATCCGCCCTTACATCACACGAAAACACTTAATTTTATAATTCGAATTAATTTTAAAAAAATTAAATATTTAGATTAACAATTTATTTTTTTATTACCAACGTGTTATGACTTGTATGCAATAAAAATTTCTTATCTTCGATTTATTTATAAATTACAAAATTTTTGTATTCTGGAAAAATTTATGTGTTCAGGATTCATTTTCTAGACGTCACAATCTAGTCTTGAAATTGACAACCATAGCACCATCCTGCAAATCCCACTCCGATATGGAATAAGGATGCAATGGCTAAATTGGTTTACATAAATAAATTTAGCTGAATTGCTGAGCTTTTTGAATGTTGCCAATGTAATGAGGCGAGCTCTAAAATCAAGTGTAATTCTGATATGATGATGATGATATGATATTCAACTCTAAAATGCAAAGATTTTGAAAAATTTTGATACTACCACATAACAAAAACTTCAATAAAAAAGCTAAAAGCACTTACTATTGCCAAATTTCGATGCCAACTTCTTAGTAATATCATAGTCGGCCTTGGACTCATTTCACTCAGCAAAATAAACTAGAACCAAAACAAAACGCTTTTATTACCCACGACATGTCATGTTACTCAAAAAGTAAAGATATGGAAACGAACGCAACTAATTATTTGATTTGTAACAATTTTTGATCTGAGAAGACATCTGCAATCAACCTAAATCAAGTAAATAGAAGAAACAACAACATGCCGTAAAAAATGACAACGTAAAACAATGTTTGTTATTAGAGATTGCAGGCTTTCAAACTCATCTTCCAAAGAAGGTCGGCCTCCTTCTCGCCCAGTGCATTGGCTTCCAACCGAGAAGCACCACATTCACTATAAAGTAGCAATTAAAAACATTGTACAAGAATTATAAAATTCAAGAGGTTAGTTGCTAACCAGTAATATTCTCCAGATTTCAAATTTTGGGCAGTGGAACAATAAAGGGCAGTTTGTGCCCCATCTGTTGGACTTTTCATGAAAAACCACAGAAAAGGTGCCAACATAAAAGCCAAGATTGGATTTTTTTTGAATGGCATGTTCTTATACAAATTTGTTCTTGCAACTCCCGGATTTGCAACAAATACTGAAGAGGCTGTAACAATGGATTCACCAATTCAGCAAACATTTTATAGGTTAATTCAACCATAACTAAATTGAGCAACTATTGTTGGTACATTAATTCAGCAATCTTTTTCAAAGGATGGCTAAATTGGTTTACATAAATAAATTTAGCTGAACTGCTGAGCTTTTTGAATGTTGCCAATGTAATGATGCAAGCTCTAAACTCAAGCGTCATTCTGATTTGATACTCAGTTCAATTCTAAACTTCAAAGATTCTGAAAAATCTTGATACTACCACATAACAAAAACTGGAATAAAAAAGCTAAAAGCACTTACTATTGCCAAATTTCGATGCCAACTTCTTAGTAAAAAGTATCAGTGCAAGTTTACTCTGTGCATAGGCCACGCCCGAAGTTACCGAAAGATTGCTTTTAGATTGACATAATTCCCCTCCCACCAATTCCCTGACATCCTGAAGACTATGAACGTCTTCTGCGTCCACGTCGTCCAAAGCTCCCGTCGACAAAGACTCGGACGCTCCGATGTCGGAGCCAATTCCATTGTGGTGTAGGTGGTTCGTATTGGCATTCACGTCGGATGCATTGACATTAATTAGGCCTTCTGTAGTGAATTCTGCCAACTTATAGGCATGAGCCGTGTTATTTACCACTCGGCTGCCTGGCGTTGCAAGCAAAACATCGGATAGGAGCTGAGTGAGTAGGAAGTGGCCTGGAATGTTGTTTACGTACTAACGTGAGTGAAAAGTAATTAGTAAAATTAATGGAGCTACAATAACAATAAAGGTCTACATACTTTTGCATGTAAAGCAACAAGTAAGCAAGCAAATAAATTAATTAATTCACAAATAACAAGAATAATAATTTCTTACTTAGATAATTGACTTGGTAATGAATCTCATGGCCATCGGGAGTTATGGACTCTGGATGACACATGATACCTCCGTTGTTGATCAGAAGATCAAGTTTTGACTCAACTGAGGATGGAATTAAAAAATATTCATTAAATTATTATTATTAAATTTAATAACAAATAAAATCGAAGCCATCAATTCCAATGCAAAACTTTAACTTGTTTTTTTAAATTAAATTATCAATTTTCCAATGATTTCAATAAAATATAAGAAATTATAATATTACATAAGAGTCAAAAATATAAGCACTCACATACCCAATTTAAAGTCTGAAACAAATTTCTTCACAGACTGAAATGACTCAAGGTTTAGTTCGAAAAATTTCAATTGAGAATTTGGATTAGTTAAGGTTAGTTCTGAAATAATCTTCTCTGCCTTTTTTCTATCTCTACAAGCCATTATAACTTTGGCACCTAAAAATAGAAGGTAATAAAAAACGGGAAGCCATTAATAAGAGGTTGATGTATTTCTCACCAGCTGCTGCAAGAGATTTGGTTAACTCCAATCCAATTCCAGATGAGGCACCAGTTACTATGACCACTTTTCCAGATATATTTCCAATTTTAGGGCATTGAGCGCCTCTAAAGTAATGCCTATTAAGAAAGCGTCAAAGTAAGATATCACCCTAGCATTTGGAAAAAATGGAGACAAGATGTAACCTCACGCCAAAGAATACACCGACACATGCAGCTAATAAAATAGGCCAAATTGAATTGAAAAATCCATCTCCTGCCATGGAATGATCGGGCATAAAAGTGGTCAACATATTGAAATAATGTACACTGACTAAATAGATCAACGATCAACTGTTACCCAGGTCCTCGCCTCAAAACATTCTGTAAACAAGGCTTTTTCAGAAAGTGTTGTATGTCATAATACAATACAGAAACCCTAAAATTAGTTTAATTAAAACACGCTAGTCTTAAAGCCTAACCGAATTTTCGAATTGGTGAAATTTAATTGTCTAGTCTAATAACAAAATTTTTATTTGGGGTGCAAAATTAATTGCAATCTGATGTTAAACAAACTTTCTAAAGACAAAAATGAAAAAAAAACATTTTAAATATTAGGAATATTATAAAAAATCAATTTACAAAGAAAGGTCTATTCATCGACATCGAATAGTTTCCTGTGTCTGCTGTTGGGGTTGTTTTTCTTTAGTTGTCGAAGGGACGTGCATTTACATCACCTTTTCGAATAAAATTTAAATAGTAAACCTATCTGGAATGGCGGACGATGGCGATAGACCTGTTTTGGAGTTATTTGTCAAGGTTAGTTTGACTAAATTTTAGGTGGGGCGAGTCCTTTGCTAACGGAAAATTTCATGACGATAAATTAAATAACTAATGTTTTGTTATTTTGAAATTAGTTATTTGATTTCGTAGGCTGCGGTCGACAAAATGAAGACTGGTGGATGTCCAATTTGTCATCGTTATTTCATGATTTTTTATATTTTGAGAGAAAGAGGTCTTATCGACCTCATTGTGACCACCTTTTTGCCAGAATCTCCACCCAAAGAGGTTTTGCAATTCAGCAATGGAAAGAGGTATCCTCTAGTTAAGGTAGGATTTTTTTTTATAGAATAAATAAAATTGAGATGGCTTGAATTTCTTGTGCACAATTGTTGAAATTATTTTTATTTCAATATCAAATCATTACTTCATTTCTGCTTTTGAGGCATTGACAGTATCTATTTTATTAAGTTTAGGTCTTTGTTTAAAAGTATGTTTGCTACGTCTCAAAATGAATAAGAAATTGAGACGGCTCGTAAAATGTGAAAGACGATTTAATTCAACTCAAAGATAATTTCTGTAAAGGTTCAAAAGGGCACGGATGCCAAGGGTCGAGACATAGCGGGGCTCGAGTGTGACACGGTGGATGATATTGAAGCCCTGATTGAGCGATTTGACTGCGACGACATGAGATCCAGGAAGGAGTCGGCCTCAGAGGCAGCGGCAGAAAGAACTTTTGAGGATCTCTACATGGTTGAGTCTATTAATATTTAATTAATTTTTAATCATTTAATCATGCTGAGTTTTCCAAACGTGGATTTATTCCTTTAAATGTTTTTTGTTGAGAGATTTTTTTTTAAAACTTAATTTTGAAATATGTTCTTGTATAATTTTCTCATTACTCCTATCAGAAATTCTGCCAGTTCCTCAAGTACCAAGGAATTGATCCTTCCTCGGTCGTGAAGGTCCTGGAAAAGGTGGAAAGCCACCTGGCATCGCAGGGAGGACCTTTCATGTTGGGAGAGCAAATGGGGAAAGCCGATTGTTACCTGCTTCCGATTCTCCAACACGTAAGGGTGGCCGGAAAGGTGGGAAAGTCTTATGTTTAGAAATGATTTGTGTATTTGTGTGAACTTTGGTGTCAAATACCAGACTCTCGTTTGGAATTTTTCTGAGGTGTCATCAGTGAAATTATCTCTCTTTTTAAAATCTCACAAATACACTGGATTGCATTCCTGCATTTTATCAGTAGCATCAACATCCAGTCTTATGTGATTGTGATGTGATAGACTTACAACTTTAGCTCTACATATGATAGCAGGGCCTTTAATTTCTATTTGGATGCATAAGGCAATCAAATTTCATAATAAATGCAAATACAAATTTGTTTAGTTTATGAAAGCTGGGAACAGATAATTACATATTTTAGGCTTTCCAATATAAAACCTAGAAGTCTAAAGCAATTCCATTGAAGTAATATTAATTCTTTTTTTAAAAATGACAACAGGCCTACAAGAACTTTGAAATCCCTACGGAGATGGTGAACATCTGGCGCTACCTGGAGGCCGCCTACGGATCCGACGCCTTCCAGGAGTCGTGCCCGGCGGACAGGGAGATCATCACCCAGTACAACAACAAGGCTTCCTGCCAGCCCAAGGTTTCGTTCGACTTTCACGAACCCTTGCAAAACTTTGCGACGGCTCATCTGTCGCTTATTTTCCACGTTATTTTTGTTGTCGTCTGGATTCATCGATAACTAATTATCAAAATGCTGTCGCATTGAACGACAACGAGGAATGTTGCAATCCTAATGCAGTGGTAATTGTGGAAAAAAAAATCCTTTTTTGTGACTTGATGATTGTTTGAAAGAAGCCTTCGTGCAGAGACATTGGTTGATTGGTTGAAAGCAATCTGCTCATGATTGGTTGGTTGGTTGGAAGTAATCTGCTCATGATTGGTTGGTTGGTTGGAAGCAATCTGCTCGTGATTGGTTGATTGATTGTTTTTTTTCTCTTTTTTAGGTGCCTCTGGGAAAATCAACTTTGATGGGGGAGGAGAGAACTTTCAGTATCCCTGACAAGAACTTGAGAAGGCTCGCAGCTGGCGACGAAGAAGATGAATGAAGACATGATGATGATTATGATGATGACGACGACGACGACGATGATGGTGATGATGATGGTGATGTTGGTGGCGGTGGTGGTTGCTTTGACAAGCCTGTGGATCGAGCCACTTGATTGATTGACTTGAACTTGCGACTTAGGCACAGCTTGTTGTTATTACTTAGTTCAAGGTTATGTTCTGATGAAACCCTGCGATTGCTTGGGTCGACTCGTCATTGATATCATTAGAGGATTAGATATGGTGATTGAAGCTTTGGATATCACTTGAGAATGAGTAAAGTGATGGATGGAAGGATGGATGGATGGATGGATGGATGCATGAATGAATGGATGGATGGGTGCATGCCTTCCACCTGCAGTGGAGGATATCTCGGAGCCATGTCTATTTTGACTCTAATGCTCTCATCTTTCGATCCTTGAGTTAGCACCACGTCGATGTAGGTCTTGGTTTCAAGTTTGAAGAGGCTGGTAATCTTTTTGGAGTTGTTGAAATCATTATTTATCACCATTTATGTTCTTAAGCATTTCTTATATAATCCATGAACATCAAAGTTTGTTTTTTTTTGTTTTTTCCTGTTTTTTTTTAAATATATTTAATTTTTGGATGTCTTTTTTTTTATGTAAAAATACTCACTTATCATCTATATTCCATATCTCTTTTGAGTTGAACTCATTTTTATTAGACCACTTTTCCGTAAATGTCCTCAAGACCTTGTTTTCTGCACATTTGCCCCATTGTTCCCAAACTTCCGAGGCATAATTCTCGAGTGTTCGAAGGTGCGATATCCTGAATAATTGAAGCCGTTGCTTTCCAACTGTCGTTTCCAGTACGCCTCGCTTAATTGCCCCTCGTTGCGTTCGTGAATCATTTCGGGAGACTCCGGACCTCGTCCTTCCGATCCTCTCGGGCCGATTCGTTCTTTCCGATCGTAGGTTCCTGGTCGATTGGCTAGATTTGATTGATCAATTGATTGAAAACACTTTGGATGCTAATTTTTGAAGACTTCGATCTCTTAGAGAGTAGAACTTCTGCACTCGTCGGGACTGACTGCGTTCAGTTTTTCTAAGTTTTCTCGACCTTCGATCGAAAGACGTCTCGAATCGAGGAGAAGCTCGAAGTCGTTCTCCTTCGTCGTCGCGAGAGTCTCGTGTTTCGATCGTCTTCGGAGGCGTTTCTATTTTCGAGTCTCTCAATTTGCTCAGAGTTTCTCAATTGCCATGGAATGCGATCAATCACCAAACGACCGATCACCAAACAATCGCTAATGTTTTAACGTTTTTTTTTGCCGCTTAGTCGGGAATTCTCGATCGACTCGGATGCTTTTTAGAAGCTTTTTTGTTACTAAATACAGCTTAAACCAGTCGTTTGGGAGTTGATGTATTGGTCTTTGAATTTTGTTGGTCAGAATTTTTGATCAGTTTAGGATCAGTGGAATTGGAGAGTTGAATCTTTTTAGGACGAGTTTTGTATTGCAGTTGCCTTAAATAGCATCGTGAAGTGCAAGTGACCTACTTTCGAGATGGTTTGTTTATGATCGCTCAAAGTAAGTACGTTGACGACCGTGGATGCATGCAACGAGGTCTGAAAGGTTGAAATGGTATTGCTGGTATTAGAATTATTTTGAAACAGAAACTGGGATGATCAAAACCTGTGAACAATTCGTCGAACTACAAATCTTAAGTCACCAGCCGACGTAAACATTCGTCGCCGTGTGACTTGCTTGCTGCAAGTTGGAGTTTTTCGCGTCGAGTAAAATACCTTAAATTATTCTGGACCACCAAAGGCTCGTCCCTCGGCAGCCACCCTATGTGTGTTT
The DNA here is from genome assembly GCA_034509925.1 of Hirudinaria manillensis. Taxonomy (NCBI): domain Eukaryota; kingdom Metazoa; phylum Annelida; class Clitellata; order Hirudinida; family Hirudinidae; genus Hirudinaria; species Hirudinaria manillensis. Next base: position 11,009,826 of record CM067528.1, on the reverse strand, counting down.
CGGGATGATGGGTGGCCCTGTGAGGCTGTTTTCGATCTGACCTGGATCAGAATGATTTCAATGCAATGAGAAAAGAGATGTTTGTAAGTCATTTAAGACTGACTTTACAGTCCTTGGCTACAGAAAAACCTTTCACTTTATTTTCAATTTAATAAAAAAATGCCTAGAAATGTTGATAACGTTAATAAAATGTATAATAACAACAAGGAGCGATGGCAATGATGATAAATACTAATGTTATAATGGTAATTAATTGATACAGATAATTAAAGATTTTGTCATTTAATTCTTTCGAATATCTTTAATTTGTTTTGATTTAAAGATTTAATAAGTGGAATTACCTGGAATTGTTTTGCTTTTAAAGCGTTTCAGAGACTCATAAACTGTGGAGCCAGTGGGGAATTCTTGGAGATTCTAAATATAGCATCAAGGTGTTACATGTTCGGCATTCGCCGATCGGATTTTTCGACCGCTAGCGTAGCAGCAGGTGATGGAAACACAAAAATTCCAGTTTTATGTTCCAGCCTGTACCTCCTTTAAAAAACAGGCTCATAAAGTTTGCATGGAAAAACCTTCCTTGGCGGTATGCTAGCGCCTTGTATGAAGATGAGCACCACAGAGCATGGTTTATGATCCAAAAAAAATAATAACTAATTAGCTCCCCCTAGTGAAAGAATTAACCACCAAGAATTGTTTTAAACGATATTTACTTTGAATTTACCAGAGTTTATCTGTTTATTTAAAAAAAAAACTCATAAAAACACAACTCATAAAATCGTTTTTAAGAATCTTGAGAGTACACGACACTGGTAAGATGCCATTTTGATGAGATCAAAGCAAGTCGATCGAGCGAAGGACAATTGCAGCAATTGCGGGAGTGGGGAAGATCTCGAAGAATTATTGTGACCTTTTTATGCCATTACCTGGTAAATATTTTATTATCTTTTTTTTTTCTAGAGCATCTGCTGGGAACAGAAGTTAAGTTTAGGAGCTTTCGAAGAAGATCGCGAATCATTTTGCGAGTTGTTACTTGGCACGTTACGCACGCCTTTCCAGGGGCTCCACAGGTGATTTTTATTAAAGTTGGAAAACCTTCCGACTGAAACTTACACAAAGGGGACTAATGACTGTTTCCAGATGTAATTTCACATCGAGAAATTAAAAAAAAATATATTTGAAAGCAGTATTAGTTTATTTATTTGTTTTCTTAAATACTAGCTGAAATGATAAATGTCAGGTAATAAATATAGATGAGCTCACAAAGGAAACTGAATATTTATTTTTGTTTCATATCCGAAAAGGATGGTTATATCGCCGGTACTTTAATCACGTCTGACTATGGTTTAGGTTCAGAAGCAAAATCCTGTTTTTTCTTTTCTTATGGAAAGAACTCTAGATGCTGTTCTTGAAATAGAATTTCGAACAAGCATTAAAAATGTAGGAAATCATGGAAAAAATCATCCAAAAAAAGACAAAACCCAAGAGAAAGAGCAGGAGAAAAAAAACAACAGATGTCGTAAGAGCTTGTTTCGAAAACGACGTATAAAAAATGACGATGACTTGATATAAAAAGGGCGCTTGTAAAGTGTTTTTAACATCGGTGCCAAACTGCCGGGGTTGCTAATGGACAGCCGAGCATCCATCAGGGCTAGCTTTTTAATTAGGGACCCAAAACGGCCGACACTGTAACAATACAGTAATGGCATTGTTATTAGCAATGTCGTCGTCCGGCGGACCACAACCAACCCGTCACGTTCCCGGCTCCTTTGTGCTGCGGGCAGTATACAACACTTGGAAGCCAATTCCACATGGAGAGAGATTGGAAAGTGCAGATAAGAATTTATTTAGAGGTCGGGAAAGTAACTTTTGAGGTCATTTTTCAGCAATACGCTTCCCTAAACAGGGCCGCTACTGTTGCCCGTAATGGCCAACTAAGGGTTGTAACTTATCGTTTCAAAGTCCGCGCCTGCAGAAGTCATGAAGAATTTCTCTCTGAGGTGTCCATATTTTGAATGTGGATTAATTTCTTTTTTTTTTTTAAATTTTAATGCACGTTTATTTGTCTTCTTTATTTTCATTTATCGATTTCAATTTGTGGACGGTCTAATGGAGTCATTCATTTGAATTTAGTGGCTTGACGGAATCTGCTCCACAAAGGCGGAGTGTCCGGGCATTGATGGCTTGGTTAGTTTTCAAATTGGAAAGCCTTCCAGTACATTCGTTTAAATGAAGGAATTTTGAGTGCGAGGTCTTTAAAAACGGCTCCTCTCCCGACTCCTTTGAGTTTCCATGGTTACGTAAGTGCTGCTCCTGATAATGATGCTCTGCACTTGAAAAGCAATGGTTTGTGCGCTGCAATAGCGATCCATTTAAGGAATGACCGGCCGTTAGTTGCACCATTACCGATATGATTATGCCGCGATTATGATATTTAATATCCAGCAATCTAGATTTATTTTTTAAAGTCATAACATTTTTTTTCCATTTCTCCCTGAAACTGAAACTCTCGTGACAGGAAATTCCTTCCAGACCTAAGGTCAAACCAAGGTCAAGGAAATGTAATTATTACTGCAAAGTACTGTACTTTGGGATATTGAAACGAACTTAATTATTCAAATTAATTTGATTAATTTTTATTATTCAAATTAAGTTCAAATTAAATGTGATTGTAACTTGATTATGGTGAAAAATATCAACCACTTCGATGTGATGTTGTGCTACCTTTGCTTCGGTTCTCTTGGTTGGAAAAAAGGAAGTTGTTTTGCGGAGTTGACTGAAAATTTTAACGTGGTTTTTAGAACTTTTGTTTGTTTTAAAATTTAATTTTTTTTAATTTGTTCAGTTTGAAGTTGAAATCTCTTCTACTTTTGGATCTGCTAAATGAAATCCAACAAAGAACTTTTTGTAAAATTAAACTAATAATCCAATAAAACAGAATTTCACTAGAAAACGAAAACAAAAAACAAACAACAACCGAATCGTTGAGAGAATTAAATCTAAAAATTAAAAAAAAAAATCAAAATAAAGTCGCTTAGATTATTTTATGTTACTTTTCAAGACTACCGGAAAAGCCTGAAGAATCGCAGAAAAAAAAATTTGGTGCCTCATTATTTGATTTTCCAACTTCAATTCACTGCGGACTGTTTGCCCTCGAGCAGAAACATTGACTCGAACATCAATGACCTTCGAGGACTTGGATTCCATTTCTTCAAGTGTCGCAAAAAAGTACCAAACGACCAGTCGACGATGGAATTAAGGGAAGGATCGAAGTGCAGGAGGACAGAATGGATGGATGGACGGATGGATGGACGGATGGATGGATTGATGGATGGATGGATAGATGGACGGATGGATGGATTGATGGATGGATGGATAGATGGACGGATGGATGGATTGATGGATGGATGGATAGATGGACGGATGGATGGATGGAAGGTAGGATGGAATGATGCACGGGTAGATGAATGGATGAATAGCTTAACGGAGTAGAGAGTGAAGTGTTCTGCGAGCGGAAGTTGGATGCTGTTTTGTTATTTCGCGGGAATAAATTCCAATCTCTTCGGACATTTATGCATCATATTTTAGCATTAAAATTAAAAGGATTATTCAAAATTTTAGCGATGATTTAGATTTTTATGAATCTAGAATGTTTGCATCACAGTCGTCTGCTTACATCTGTTAATAAGAACATCAAACCATTTTACTTCCTTAAAAAGCTTTTACTGGATGTCAAAATATTTAACATAAATAAGTAAATATTAATTAGTATTGACATGTACCACAGATGTACTATTTCGATTCATTATGGTTAAGGAAATTGCCAATAAAGGCTTGAGTCATGTTTGCACCATCGACGCACGATTCATAATAACATTTTTAAAGAAATTATTGACATAGAAAACAAATTTAAAAGACAAATCCAAGACCGGTCTAAGATTTCTCGAGGTAAATCTTTCCCTGGACTGCTCGGGACTGGGCTGAATAAATGGTTATATAAAAATTAAAACCACACTCCCAGCTGTGCAGAGAGACGCATAAAAATAAGAATAAAAATAAAAAAAAATAAAAATAAAAGAATTACAATTCCGAGACCGGAATTCGAGATCAGACTAAGACCGACCCGAGATCAATTCGTGATCAATAAAAGATCAATACCAGAAGGATCTATGGAAATTGATCTCATGTGAACGTGACCATCCTAATTTCGCATTCATGGACTCCATTTTATAACTAAATGGATGTGTAGCAGTGGTTATTAAGTTTTAATAATAATAATAATAATAATAATAATAATGATAATAATAATAATAATAATAATAATAATAATAATAATAATAATAATGATAATAATAATAATAATAATAATAATAAATTATAATTCTGATAATAATTATTAACAGTAATAATACAATTATTAAAGCATATAACAATAATAATAAATATTATAAATATCATTATATATGATAAATATTATTATTATTGTTATTATTACTATAATTATAGTAGCAGAATCGCACGTAATACCACCTCCATACCAACCTTCCTGGTGACGTAAAACATGTTCGAGAATTTTCAAGTGCAAAAAAAACCCCACTTCCTCTTAGGACGAGTTTATCATGGAAATGATTTTCCATTTTCCCTTCGCATTTTAAGAATTATCTGGATTATTTCAACAAATACAGAAAAATCCGGTGAAAATTGTGATTACGAATTAGAGTTAAATTAATAATTAAATATTTTTTTTTATAGCTTCAACAGCATTAAGACGATAATTAGGTTAAATGATATCATAAAATTTATTCAAGAATATTTTAAAGTATATTTTCGTTTGTTTTTCAACTCATCAGGATGCCGTTTATAAATTGATTGCAGAAGTAAACAAAATAAATAAATTAAGTAAATAAATAAAGTAATCAAAAATAAATATAATAACATAAATAAGGAATGAATAAATAAATAAATAAATAAATAAATAAATAAATAAATAAATAAATAAATAAATAAATAAATAAATAAATAAATAAATAAATAAATAAATAAATAAATAAATAAATAAACAACATCGCATTTAATATTAACTTTCTAACTATTTGCGGTTTAATTATTAAATAAAATAATAATAAATTATACAAAATAATAAATAAATAAAATAATATAATAATTAAATACCGTGGCAAAAATAAGATTAAATCTTGAAAGTTAGAATCTTTGGTCATCCAACCAACCGCGAAAAACAACAGGAAACGGACAACCGGAAACTCGATGCCAATCTTTTGTCAATTAAAACCACTGGTTTTTCTTATTACTTTCTTTATTATTATTATTATTATTATTATTATTATTATTATTATTATTATTATTATTATTATTATTATTATTGCTAATATAATGATAATATAGTTATAATAATAACAAAAATGATTATTGTGGCGATTACATTACATTTCTAACGATACTATTACGTTGATATTATGATTATACAATAATAACAAATATATGCAACAAAAATATAAATATTATCTTTATGAGAAATACAAACAGTAAGATATAAATTATAAAAATAAAGTCCGTGATTGATTGGAAAACGCTCTCAAGATGTTCATCTTTTTGCCGGATTTGTCCTTCACGGAAAATGAGGTCAAACTGGTGGGTGAGGTCAGGAGATGTTGGGTTGGGGTTGGGTCAAGGTCAAGGGTGGATTTAAGGGAAGACTGGATAGAGAAGAGGGATGAATGAAATGACGGCTCTGAAGCTCATTTGTAATCTGCAGAAATATCTGCAGCGCATATATTTGGACGGACAATCAATCTTTGTAGCAGAGGATCACTTTGTTCTTGGCTGGCTGTTCACTCGATGAATTATATTGTCAGTATCTCGTCGAAGAAATATTATTCTGAATATTAATAATTTAAAATTTATGAATTTTTTTTTACAAATATCAAACAATTATAACAAAATTATTTGTTGCTGGGACTAATAGAAAAGCAATGATAAAGTTGAACAGAAAAAAAATCTTTCACAAGAAACCACGAAATATTAGAATAATATTATAATATAATAAATTAATAAATAGTAATAATAATAATAATAATATCAACAATAATAATGATAGTACTAATTTTAATAATATTAAACTAATTATAATAAAAAATAAAGTAATAATGATAATAATAATGAAAATAATAAGTTTTAACAAGCAGAAAATATTATGGAAACATCCAGAAGAGAAAGGGTAAGTTGATGGCTAGCACGTGATTGATGGCAAGGAATTCCCTCCATATCGGCCTATAATTTCTCAGATTTATCAGCCTCCGATCGACTTTATTCCTCAATTTTATTCTCCAGTCCCTCTTGGAATTATAATTTGAAATATAATAAATTCGAATATCATAATTTGAAATAATAAATTTAAATATCGTAATTTGAGATAATATAGTTTTGTAATAACAATAATAATAATAATATTAATAAAATAATATAAAATTTCATTTGAAATGATCTCTGATATTATGATTTGAAATGTTTTAACCGCACTAACGATAATTTAGTAACATATTTTTAGGTATTTAATTATCTTTCTTTCACTAATTTACATTAAATCATGCTTTATTCCAATGAATGTCCGACTCTAAATAAATCCAAATTATTTAAAAATGCTTTAAATTAAAATTGCCTCAAAATGGCACAAACGTGTTTATTTATTTATTTATTATTTTATTTAATATTTATTTATTCATTTATTTAATCTTATATAATTTAGACAATTAATTAGATTATTTTTCCATTTTTGTCTTAATTCAACCGAAATTCTAGAACAGTCTCGAGATGTTGACTGATGGATTGAATTTTGCGTTGACAACAATGAAGTGCATTCCTACCAGACCCATCCATGCCTGGACCATTGAGACCACGTGGTTGCCAATGACAACGGAAGAAATAAATTTTCAACTCCCCTTTTGATGTTCACAAACCTGAGCGATAGTTGATTGGACGGTTTCTTGTGTTGTTGTTCCGTGACACTGACTTTTGACGATGGCGACTTTGGTCTTGACGCTGAGGACGATGACGATGATGATGATGACGATGATGATGATGATGATGATGATGATGATGACGATGATGATGATGATGACGATGATGATGATGGCTATGAGGATGATGACGATGATGATGATGGCTATGAGGATGATGACGATGATGATGATGGCTATGAGGATGGTTACAACCGCGATATTATGCTGTCTTACTGGGCCATATACATTCCAGCTTAATTAAAAGCTCCATAAATGGAAAATTTTACAATCCATCCATCGATCCATCTCCTTCCACGAAATCCACGTATTCCCGGAGCAATCCGCCTGGTCGAGTGCGACGATAATTTCCAATTCACCAATTTCTTAAAGTTTGGAAAAATTCCGTCAGAGTAATTTATTATTATTATTTTTTTTTGAAGTAAAAATTTATAATTTATTTTCAAGGTTCAATGACACGGCATAGAAACACATTTTACAATGGGAATTATTTTTAAAATAATGTTTTTATATAATTTAATTGGTAATAAATGCATACCAATCTTAATCGTTTTAAAATTAAAATTTTGAATATATCTAACTAAAATTGATATTTTCCAATAATTATTCTTAATTAAATGTTGACTATTTTGTGTCGAACATAATCGAATTGACTTGAAAGTTTAGCAACACTTACAAGACAAAATCGCTCATTTTCGTTGTCACAAAACCTCGTTGCATCACCAATTACAGTTTACAATCATTCTACAGTTAATAAAAACTTTAACATTTTTTTATTTTCTTCATCTTTTCTTCAGTCTATCGCACGGCTCCCGCCATGACGTATATAATTGTATTTATGATCTAAACTTCTAGATAGAAATCCTCAAATAAAATTGTATTATTTTTTAAAAATTTTAACTCAATACAACTCAATCGCACAACAGTTATTTTCCCCGTCAGGAACACCACGGGCCGGGCCGGCGTTCAATGCTTTAAGGCGGGTTTTACATTTTACATTTATTTAATCAATTTTTAACATACTCCATTTTATCCCAAAGAGAGGTAAGGGCACCAACAAACAAACCATCAGGCACAAACTTTGGCGGGCCGTTATGTTCTCAAACCAGATTTGCATATTTTACAGTATATAACAATCCTACAATGGATGCAATGTTATTTCTACTATAATAATAAGAATATAAGAATAATAATAATTTATAAAGCTATCAATCATGATTTTGCATATCAGACTTATATAGTGCTGAGTGATTATTAAGATCTTGTATGGAATGAATGCATAATTCAAGCGGGCCTATGCGGGAAACCAAAGAGAAACTAAAGTTGCAACATGTTTTATATTATAAAAAATATTTGTCATTCTTATATTATATTTTATATGACATAATAGCATTTTACATGTTGTCACATGTAATATTTCAAATGTTATTAAAAAAAATCTGTAATGTTTGAAACATGAGTGTCCGTAACTTTAGTGCTCAACTGGGAGTTGGTACCAAATGTACCCCACGTCTTTTGAACGCTCGTAAAAAAGAAGAGTTTAACATTTGCCAAAAAATATTGACATGACATTATAACAGACACGTTGGAGATAATTCCAGCAAAAATTCATGACAAAATTTTAAAAACGGACTCCAGGATCTAAAAAAAAACCCCCAAAGGTTGGGGTACAAACGACGTAGGTAACCCCCTTGGGCATCAAAGGGTTAATAAATGGATATTATTGGAAATTAATTAGAAGTATTATTTAAATATTAATTATTTAATTAATTTACTGACCTCATTAGCGCTGATTGGCTGCTCTCTCAATTTATGCACCAATAACGGAGGAGTAAATAAAGTTTTGATGAGATTCCAACTTACAAACTTGGACGCGTTGATATGTTGGAAGGATGCGTGCAGTCGATAATTGAATTTAGTAATTTTAAATTAAAATGGTATTTAATTATTATTTCTAATTTAAAAAAATCTAATTTAAAGTCGAATTGAATTATTTTTTTGTTGAAAAGAATAATTTATTGCCAAGGCATTTGTGTTGGATCTAAAAAAATACGTTTTAAGGCCATTCATTGTTTGACTTTTTGAGTTTCAACAGATAGGAAGACTTAAAAAACACAACAACAACAACAACGACAACGACAACAACAACAACAACAACAACAACAACAACAACAACAACAACAACAACAACAACAACAACAACAACAACAGCAACAACGACGACGACAACGACAACAGCAACAAGTCTTTAATAACTTTCTTTGAAGTTCACTTCCGACGTTCAGTTCTTAAAGTTTATCCACTCTGAATTAATTCCATCCGATTTAGAAAATGAAAGTAAACAAAAATTTCCAAAAAGCTCAGAGATGGATGAACGGATTTTAATTTTACAACGAAGGCTTTGTCGTGTTTTTTTTTTTAAAATCCAGAGTCAGGAAGATTTAATCAACTTTCCCAAGGAAAATTGGCTCTCAATTTTTTTCCTTTTTGGTCCAAAATTGGGTTGTCTTTTGATCTCTGCTCTTTCAGGACTCGATGTTCTCGGTTCAGAACGGTTTGAATCATAAAATGAAAATTGACAAAGTATTAATAACTAACCTGTTTTAATGTCAACTAGTTGTCTAATCAGTTTAATTACTATATCAGTTATTGTTAAGATGTATTTATTCTAATTATTATCAGAACAATCGAAATAAAGGGAAATATTTAAGTATTATTTTTCAAACAAAAGAAAATCTTAAATCGAATAAAAAGATTTAATCACATCTTTGATTCGTTTAAATTTGTTACGAAGTGTCGAACTTTGTTATAACTTTGAAAAATCGAACAACCGTGAAACATATTTCACGATTTAATATTTTATGTTGTTAATTAAATTATGTCGTATAAATATTTTTAGTTTTCCAAAAATTCAGATCAATAGATATTACTCTCTGTCAAGAATAAATACACGTTCACCAAAGAAAAACTGTTGGGGAGAGAAAGATTAATTTAAACAATTCCTGAAAATCAACATTGTTTAAAATTCATATTTTCAATAGTTTTTTAATTGCTTGATAATCATCTCTAATATATCTTAAATTAACTTCGATAATAATAATAATAATAATAATAATAATAATAATAATAATAATAATAATAATAATAATTAGTTTGAATATAATAATAATAATAGTAATAATAATAACTCCATAATTTTCATCAAAATGAAAAGAAAAACGTATTTAAACTCATTGAAATATTAAATTTCCTAAAGTGAAATTACGTGGATCAATGATGCCATCCGATTTTCTAGCGAATACCGAGAAAGTTAAAAAAAAAATCCAATAAACTTTCAAAGACGATGTTTAAGATGATGTTAATGAGGACGAAGACGACGACGACGACGACGATGATGATGCATTGGTGATACTTTTGGTGAAATAACAGGTGAAAATAAAAAAATAAAGATGTAGATTTAAATTAATTAATTTAATAACAATATTAATTAATTAATTAATTAATTAATTAATTAATTAATTATCAATCATTAATTAATTAATTAATTAATTAATTACCATTAAATAATTAATACTTATCAGTTCATTTTCTCAAACCAATTCTTAACCAGTCTCTCCTTTCTCCCCTCAGGGGTCAAAGCACTCGACCTGACCTTGTTACATGAGGAACGTGTTGACAAATGATTTTCACAAACTAAAACATCGACTCTAGACTCTGGGCGATGATAAGGGAGGTGATTGGGAAATAGGGGAAATTGATTAGTTGATTCATTAAAATTAGAATATTATCAATCATTATAAATAAAATATTAATAATTATTATCTGAATTATTAAAATATCGTTGATTATCATTTTAAATATTAAAATATTATTAACCGTTATTATTTTAAATTAATTATAAAAATTATTTAAATTATATTCATTTCCATCGACTCTAGACTCTGGGCGATGATAGGGGAGGTGGATGGAGGCTGTTGTAACAACGACGACGACGACGATGATTGCTTTGGCGACGACGACGAGGACGATGAAGCCAAGGATGACCATGGTTCGCTATCACCAAGCTATATCTCAGTCAGTCAGACAAAAATTGTGAACCACTGATCTTTTAAAATGATATTTATATAATTATTTATATTTATTTTTCGATTTAACAAGAATAGGTGTTTTGTAGCTAATGTTAATTGTGAAATTTATATATGTTATGATTTCCAGGGCCAGTCTGTTTAGCGGAAGCTTGCGCTTCCTTAAGACTGACCCTATGAGTTTATTTTGTATTTTAAGTTTCATTTGTTTCGTTTGTGTACATAATTGTTTGTTCAATAAACTCATAAACTCAAAAAAAAAAAAAAAAAGGAATTGGTCCAAATAATAATTGTAATTGTATTTTCAAACAAGTTATTACTTTGTATTTTCAATTTATAATTTACATGGACCACCGAACTTGTAAAGGCGTCTAAGGCCTTAGGAAACGCCCTCTAGTGGACACATTATTGAAGAGTTTAATAATAGTAATTAATTGGCTGATATAAATTCTGATTTATAATCGCTTCTACTATTTTGAAACTTAAACCGAAGTCCGAACAAACATCGTGGATGCTGATTGAAATGTAGTTGTTGATTGAAATGTGGTTGTTGGTTGAAATGTGGTTGTTGATTGAAATGTGTTGTTGATTGAAATGTGGTTGTTGGTTGAAATATGTTGTTGATTGAAATGTGTTGTTGATTGAAATGTGGTTGTTGGTTGAAATGTGTTGTTGATTGAAATGTGTTGTTGATTGAAATGTGGTTGTTGGTTGAAATGTGGTTGTTGGTTGAAATGTGTTGTTGATTGAAATGTGGTTGTCGGTTAAAATGCCGATTTATTTCAAAAACCCCTAAAACTATCGTCTCCATCACTCTTTTTTGAAAGCGAATCAATCAAAACTTTGTTCTGACAACATCGGTTTCAACCAAATTGTGAAGCGAATAATTATTTTTTTAGACCCTTGGAGTCTAAAAAGGACTGGGTTTGATGATGATTACGGCAAAAAAAAAACTTTTATTTTTTAATTTATTTTTTAGTTGAAATTGAAGTTGGGATGTTTTTTTTTTCTATAAATTTAATCGATTTTAACTGAAATTATGCCTTTAATATCTGTTCGGTTCAAAGTGTATTGCACTAAAAAGAAATTTTTACATTGTTTAATCTGCCCAATTGGAATCATAATCATCATCATCATCATCAACGCCATCATCATCATCATCTTCTTCAACGTCATCATCATCATCATCAGCAGCCATCCAAATAACATACCTGCTCCACTACTTCTTGCTCTGAAGTATCACCCAGGGCCAGCACAACAGCCACCACAAATAAGAAATTTATTAGTTAATTCATTAAAATTAGAATGTTATCAATCATTATAAATAAAATATTAATAATTATTATCTGAATTATTAAAATATCGTTGACTATCATTTTAAATATTAAAGTATTATTAACCGTTATTATTTTAAATAAATTATCAAAATTATTTAAATTATATTCAATATAATTATTATTTTTTATAATATTAACGTCCTCTTAAAAATTAACTCCAATCAAAATTATGATGGACAGATAGAAATGCATTCCTCCACCCCTGAAGAAAGTGGTAGAATCCGGAAGGAAGGATGGAATGGAAATGGATGAGGACCTCGTCGTGTCGAGAGGCGATCAATCGAACGAGAAGGAGTTGGGTCGTACCACTTCTGGAAACCAGGGGGAGTACGACACTTGCGTGACGGAGAAGTAGAGACGCCAGGTGGCCGCGGCAAATGGTAATTGAATTTTCGTTTGGTGCTGTTTCGGTGATTAATACTTCGACCTTCGTAAGATGTCATCTTCATTTCTCTAATTTTGTAATCCGTAATTAAAAAATCTTTATTGGAAATTGTCTTTTGCAAAATAATAAAAAAATTATTATTATTGTTATCTCACGTTGCTAGTGATTAGAATGATTATTATCAATATTAGTATCAACGAAACAAAGCAAAAACGATAACAACAACAACAACAATGACATGATAATAATAATTAAAAAAAATAATAACAACAACAACAATAATAATAATAATAATAATAATAATAATAAAAATAATAATATAATAATAATAATAATAATAATAATATAATAATAATAATAATAATAATAATAATAATAATAATAATAATAACAATAATAATAATAATAATAATAATAATAATAACAATAACACCAACAACGGAACAACAAAACCACTTACGACGACTCGAGGTCATTCATCCGAAGACGTTAAAAGGGTATAAAAAGTGAAGCTCCTCGGACGAGAGGCACTCAAATTGTTGCCATTGTCGCTTCCAATCAGGATCGATGACGTCATCAATGACGTAGGAATATTCGACGCCGTGAATGAGCGATGATAGGGGCTTGTTTGGAATTGGAAAGACCGGCGTGTCATTAACATGCGAGAAGTTCCTTCATTTATTCCGTCTTTCCATTTATTCATTCGTTCGTTCGTCCTTTCATTCTGTCGTTCCCTCTGTCGTTCACTCGCTCTTTCACTCGTTCGCTCAGTCTCTCATTCGCTCACTCACTCACTCACTCTGCTCCCAATGTTTTGAGAATGTTTTCATTCTTTAAAAATTTCTCGATACCGTGTAAATCAAATAAGATTGTTTTAAGAAGAAAAAATTCACTCAAACTTTAAACTTCGAAAATATTCCTGCAGAAGAAATAACGTTGAAGGATATTCTGCCATAGGTTAAAAGTAGGAAGAACAGAAACTAAGGATTTAAAACAAAAACCGGGAAATAAAACGAAATATAAAGATAAAAATGATAAAAGTTAAAATGATTTAAATGATAAATATCAGAAAAGCCTTCTTAGGAGAGAAAATCTTTTTTTTTTCAAATCGAGAATGAAAAACTCCGATAATATGTCATCATTCGGCAGAAGATTGAGAAATAAATTGAATAATTTTCTGGAGAATACGAAATAATTCTCGAAAGCAATTTATAATCTCCACTGCCTTTATTAACACCTCTGAGCTCTTGATGCGAGGTCCCGACACTGCTAAGTGTTTAACGTCAAAGCCCCGCTAAAGAATGGTTGTTGCCCTGTAATACTTTCTGAATGTCAGACAATAGCCTGGCGATCCTCTGTGCTTACGTGATGCGCCTGATAAATCAAATACTTTTTTTCTTCATTTCCTGGCATCATATCGGACTAATGGAATTGGATGATGGATGAAAGTTACCGGGGAGTTTGCAATGGTTTGCTCCTGTCATTGCTAGTGATTCATTTGGCCGTCCCCATCAACAGACTCATAGTCAGAATTCGCTCAGAGATTGACTCCTGTCTTGAAAAAGGTCCTCTAAATGCATAGAAATTGTTATCGTCAGACCCTGGCACTTTCGTATAGCGATCACTCGAGACAAAAAGTTGAGAAGTTAATAAAGAAAGTTATTATTTAAACGTAAATATTTTAGGCAGTCAGTAAATTATGCATTAAATAGCTCGAATAACCATAATAGTATTGACTTTGATTTATAAATTTAATAGAGAAAAAACTAAAAGTCAAACCCAATATCTTGAATTTCGCAGTTTTATTTTGAAAATAGCAACAAAAAAAAAAAAAATATTGAAACTTGATCAAGATAAGTGACGAACGTCGTAACTGGAAAGTCCCACAAGAAGCATGAAGTGGAAATGAAGGCTTGCAATTTCTAGAAGTTAATTCCAGAGATTTCATCAAAATTATTAATACAAATTTGAATTTATTAGTTTACTTA
>CM067528.1:10820000-10987500 GCA_034509925.1 Hirudinaria manillensis | reverse complement strand
ACAAACTACAGAGAACGTCAAGATTGGTGGTCTGCTTCTGTCATTTAAATGGCTTGAAACATCATCATCTTATTTATTATTTTTCCTAAAATCTCAAAGGAACCTGAAAAAAAAAAAATAAACAAACAAACAAATGTGCAAATAAACATACAAATAATAACAACAACCATCACATGCCAACGATGATAAGAACTCCCACAAAGTGAAGAGCCATAATCAAATCAAGCGCTTCTCAAAACAAACGCACTCATTATATAGCGCCGAGTAACGAGGGTCCGTAATGTGATGGAATGAAACACTACTCTCAACAGGCGCTACCCACTATTACTCATGAAGCGCTACTCACTTTCCCTCAAAAGGCGCCACTCACTATGCCTCCTTAACGACATTCACCCAAAGAGAGGAATTTCTTTTTCGATTCCTGGTTTTGGAAAATGCACTTTCGAGTGCCTGAGGGGAAAAAAATCAGAGTTCTTTGGTGCTTTCAGCAGACGATCACCTTTCAAGGCGCGTAATTTTTTGTCTGAAATTTCTTTTCGCTATTTGTCTTTAATGTTGCCGTAAATATTTATTCCGCGTTACGGAGAATTATGGCAATTTTCTCACGAATTACAGGTATTTATTCTGTTTATTTTAAAAATTAATATCCTTAAAAAACCTTCACGTTGGATTTGACTGAGACCACTTTTGAGACTTAATCAGATAAAGTCGAAATCGTTCCCCATGAACAATAATCGCGAATAATCATGACGGATATGGAGAAGGAAACCCCCGGATACTGAATCTCTTGTGTATTTAAAGCTCAGAGTAATTGGGGAAGATACCGAGAAGAAGAAAAAAGATGCGTCGATCGTGAATTATATTTTTTCTTTTACTCTTTCCTATTCGGAACTTGTCTGTCTGTCTGTTTGTCCGACCAATGTGCGACTTCCGGTTGATTAAATTGCTTACAATAAACTAATTCATTGCCATGAATTTATTCCGGACACGTGACTGCTTAATTTCTCATCCGAAATTTTTTCAGGAATTCTCTCTCGAGATTTCTCTCCTTTTGGCATTTCGGCCGATATTCCATTAGGAAAGCAACAAGCATTTTTGTTTATTTATTCAGACAGCAGAAAAAAAAATTAATTAATAGAAACTAAAAAATAAATAAAAATGGAAAATATCTTTCTCCATAAAATCAAACTGGTCAAGGATAACCAGCTTCCCTGATGGTTATGTTTTCCGAACTTTCCCGTACTTCTACGACGTGGATGTTGAGTGCTTGAATTATTGAATGAAGACCTTTCAGGGTGATTTGGTTCGTGACTGTGAATATTTCCTTGGCGGAGTCATCCCTTTTCCCAAACTCCCCTTTTGGACGACTGCCTTCCATTCCGGTGCAGCAAACGATTCCAACACGAAATCATTCCCTCAGTCAGTCATAAGGGACCGATAAGTTAGGTACACTTGCAGTTCACGACAGCGTCGTAGGAGACCGACATAAAAGATGTCCTTCGAAGATCAAAGTCATCTCTTGTCTCGTCCGGGCACAATGACCCGACTCGCTTGGTTTACGACCTGGTAAGACCCGGGTTGCAGGGTCCCAGCGGACCACGGGATTTCGGCTCACTTGAATGCCGAGCAATAAATTGCCAGCTTCTCCTTACAAATCGATAGCTCCATTGCAAAGTCGTTACTTCTTCAGTCATCTGGGCCTTTGTGCAGGAACAGAGTTTCGTAAGATGTCCAGTGATGGAAAGGTAGAAGCACAGGAAAGAGAGTGCGGAATGCCGGATACGCTCCCACGGATTGATGGATTTCGTTGCATTGAGTTCAACTCAAAAAGGTTCTTGCCATCGACTATGAAAGGTGCTGATGATGACGACGACGAAAGTGTTGGCAACGATGATAATGATGATGGCGATTGATGATGATGACGACGACGATGATGATGGTGATAGTCTCCGAGGGACCGGAGAGAGAAGCCTAAGAAAGAAGTCGTTCCTTCTAATTTCCCAGCAAATGCGCGCCAAGACAGCCATTTAAAATGTTTTGAAATGTGTGTTTTTCGCTCCTCTAAATTGACGAAAAAGATTTGTTAATGCGAATTGCAATTGAATTAAATTGAAAGAATTTGAATTACATTGAATTGAACTGCTTTCCAACCGAAATAGGAACTTAACTCCCTCGACTCTAGAAATTACCCAACTTCTGAAACCGTAATTATTCTGTGAATACAAAAGTCAAAATATCAGTCAAATTCGCAGCAGTCTCCTGAAACTCCATCGACTGGAAAATTCATCGCGGGATTCCTGAACTTTATAATTCTAAATCGTCTTCATTGAAGGGGTTTTCTCCATTTTTGGCATTTAATGCAGAGTTTCCCCTAAAACTAACAGCTCCCGCGGGATCTGGAAAGGGGCTTTTAGCGAGTCACTTGGAGCAAATCATTCAAACATGTGGAATTTTATCCAAGCCATGGAAACGAAGAAGCCCTTAATGATGCTAAGTTGGCACAGCAGGTGGCAGGCATCAATCAAAACATTTTTTAAAAATGCTATCGAGTCGCCTCTTTCGAGACTTTTTTTAAAAATATAATATAAGATAAAATGTGGAATAAATGGAACTTTGCTCACGATTTTGATGTTTAATTTTATCTGGTTTTACATAAAATCTTTAAATGTTTAAAGTCTTAATTTGTCTTATTCAAGCGGTCAGCCATCTGAATAATTACGCAATTCATTTTCCCCTTTAAAAATTATAATGGAATTAAATTTCGGTAAATTTTCTGTGATTCAGCGATCCATTGAACCTTCATTCATCTATCAAATGCAGTTGAGAGTCGACTTTCAACGCTTCTTTGATTTGAGGAGGACATTTTGCAGTTCGAGAATGATTTTGTTTTGGAGAACTTGATGAAGATATTTACATGCAACAACCAGAAGGATTTGATGATTCTTAAAAGGTATGCAAACTCAAGAGAAGTTTGTATGGACTTGGGTTTTGATTCGTTGAATTTGTAATAACGAGTTTGTAAATCTTTAACTCTAGCTTAGTATTTTTGAAATTATCTTAAATCGAATTGAAATGTGGAAACATTAATGGCTTAAAAAGTCTTAAAGATTTGGTGAAGTCTCATAAAAAATTGAAACTAATGTCTTGCATTAACTCAAGTGACAAAATTTATTGCAAATGTCGCAGTGGTGGACGACTTTGTTAGCTGTTTTGCTTTAAAAATATATATTAAAATTAATTTATATAAATTATCATAAAAATATTAAAATTATTGCATTGTAAGTTTGCAGGAGTAGCGCGTTTGAGAGGAAGATAAGGCAAGGAACAAGCCAATAAGAATCGGAACTGATAATCTTGAAATGACAATTCTGAAATATAGAATTGTGATATAGAAACGCAGTAAGAAAATTTTCAGAGTTGTCACGTAGCAATGAAACAAACCGGAAATATCCAGTTGAAATAGCAATCGAAGTATTAATTTCCCACTAAAGTAGTTGGAAGCCGTTGGAAAATCATTGAAGCATTGAAAGACTATTCTCAGACAAATGCAGTCCCTACTGAGCGACACATTCCAAATGGACGTTAAAGAGATATAAATTGGTCTATTTATTCTCCAGTGACCTTCATTTCCCTCTGACCAATGAAATCTCTCCCAGACAGAATTGGATTTCCTTGATGGTTATTTAACAAAGTCCAACCTCTTGCTCCAACCTCGGCCAATTAATCTCGGAGGAGTGTTTGATTACTCATCTGCTATTTCCAATTCCTTCCATTCCACTTCTACGTATAAAGCATGTTTCCGTCATGTTTTTTTTTTCCAATTTTCACTTTAATTTCACTCAAATAAATTTCGGCCTAAAGAGAAATTGAAGCCGCAAAGATGGAGCGAGAATGTAATGGAATGAAAAACCACTTTCTCCATACCTGGTGATTGCCTCGATGTGACCTGCACATTGCATCCGTCATCGAGACAATAGAAAGAAAGATAATTAACGACAAATTTTTCTGACATTTGCTAATTAATAATCTAAATTCTCCGGCGGAAGAGACTGCATTCTAGTCACGAAAGCGATGCGCTAAGAAAAAGACAAAAAGAAACACGCCGTGGCAGGAGAAATAAATGGAGGCGTAGGATCATATATGGAGATGTTAATATGATCCCCAAATGCGTGACCCGAGCTTTTCAATTCCCCTTGCGTCAAACATGTGACATCTTTTCGCGGTCCTCCATAAAATTCCCCATCAGTACTAATTAAACAAACTTCATACCTGCTCCTCTACGCCGACGGTCAGACCCTAGAAGACCCTGTCGTTACTGTCAGGTGATTACAAAGGTATGGCCCGAGCCACGCCCGCTTGCGGCCCTCCGGCTCTCTCAGAACATCTCGGGTACAATTAAGGTTTGAAATGATAAACAACTCCCGAGGTGATAATATTTGCGGAGTTAATTCATCGCCTGATTAATGCTCTCCGCTCTCATTTGCTATCCTCGCCGAGATTTTACATCCCTCCGAGCCAAGCCAGGCGGAAGGATAAATCACAATCCATCAAAGAATTTCTAGCGATTCTGAAGTATTTCTGGCTTTTTCGTTTTCATTTTCATTTTCGTTTACGAAGAATTTGAAAATTTCAAAACTGAACTTTATCGTTTGTAATTCATCGTTCCGTATTTTTTGCAATTCCATCTTGCTTTGGCGTGTCTTTTCAAAGATGTTTTGTTTGCTGTTCATTTCAAACAATTAGATGAACTCGGGGCTCCGTAAAATGGCTTTCCAGTTTTTCTTAAACTTCAAACATCTTTCTTTCTTTTTTTTTTTTAAGGAACGACAGAAGAAGAAATAATAAAGAAGAAAAATAATTGAAGCCCTTTTTGGCTTCCTTAACGAAAGAAAAGTAATTTCTCACTTTTAATAATAATAAATAATTTATCGAATTTCTCGGATTGTTCTCATTTATTTTGTAAAACAATTTCAAATGACTTTAAAATGATTGAGCGTAAATAATAGAGCTATCGGTAACGTAATTTTAAAACTGTAACCATGGCAGTTGTATTAATATGAACGGTAATAATATTATTATTATAATAATAGCAAATTAACCATAAAAATGATGGCACTGAAGTGATAAAGTCATTTCTGCGACTGCAAATGAAATGTCGCTGACATCATAACAACCGCCTAAACACTGGTCACATGGTATTATTGGTTTTGTTATATTATAATTATTGCAAATTATTATAATTATTGTTATTATATATTAATTTTTTACGACTTTAGGTCTTTGACTTCATTTGATTTTAAAAGATAAGTGAATCTAATCTCTGTTGCTTTTGGCCGATAATTGAAGAAGCCAACAATGGATCTTTTAAGAAATCATGATGTGGTCTGAAAAGCCGAGATAAATAAGTTTGACAGATAATATGGGTTTTATTTCCGATATATTTTAAATCTCCTGTTAGAGCTTTAAAGATTAAATTTAATTTTAAAAATAATTCGTTAAAAGCATTATTTAATAATATTTTGGCGGAGCTGAAAAACTGAGCTCATGGAAAAGTTTCAGAAAATTTACTCTACAATATAAATAGAATATTCTGTAAATAATAATCGTTTATTATTAACATTTAAAATTTAAATAATATTATGCATAATTAATTTTTCTACAAATTGTAATAATTAACTCAGCCTAAATACAATCTTAAAACAAGTCATGTTTGCTACCGACAGATTGTAACAATAACTTGTTGTGGTGGTTAAAGATGGTCTTATAATAATCACAAGGCTACTTGTACTACTTGTAAAATCTCTGACATCCATATTTTATATTTTATATTTGTCTGGGCCTTTCTTAAATCTATTTCTACGAGCTGGGATTGAAGCAATTGGTCTCTTTAATCTTCCCAATCATTCGAAATAGAACTTATTACAATCGAAAAATATCAAACTATAATTTCAGAGACGTATGTGTGATAGAATAGCTGTGTAGGTGTGCTGCTTATTTATTGAATAAATAAATAAATAAATAAATAAATAAATAAATAAATAAATAAATAAATAAATAAATAAATAAATAAATAAATAAATAAATAAATAAATAAATAAATAAATAAATAAATAAATAAATAAATAAATAAATAAATAAATAAATAAATAAATAAATAAATAAATAAATAAATAAATAAATAAATAAATAAATAAATAAATAAATAAATAAATAAATAAATAAATAAATAAATAAATAAATAAATAAATAAATAAATAAATAAAATAAATAAGTTAATCAATCATGCAAAATGTCATCACTGGAAGCCATTGAGAGCAATGATTCTGTTATCACTTGTCCCAAATCCACTCCAGAGTTAAACACTTTCCTATCGTCCGAGATCAATTTCTCAGGACGAACTATCATCGGGAATTTGAATACTAAGACTATGACTATGACGATGACGATGACGTCGACAGAGAAGATTGCCCTAGGACGTCCGAGGTCGTCCAAGGACATTACTGCCTCATCAACCACTCTACGATCGTCTGCTCTCTGCCTTTCCTTGACGGACATGAAAATGTTGATTCATCGCGCCATCCGCATCTGATCCCATCTCGAGTACCGGCGTAAAATCGCTGTTATTTCACCTTCGCTGATTCAATGTCGACCGCCGGGACAAATTTTAGATGTAATCCATTCCTAGGTGCTTGACTTGATGGTGTTTCAATAATTATTCCATAATAACACCCATTATTATTATTGTTATTATTATTATTTTTTTTTATTTTTATTGTTATTATTATTATTATTATTATTATTATTATTAAGACTTTAGAGTTTTTAAATTAGCTTAATGCAGCTCAATCGGTAGTTTTGATCTACCATAAAAAAATTGGGAAATCTTTTTCACTTCCTCAAGGAGATGGGAAAAGACTCTGAGAAAAATATGTTGAATTGGTGCAAGCAATTTAAAATAGAAGACCCATTATCCATCAAGATTAGGAGCAGCATTTTCTGGACAAACTCACCTGCTAGACTCCGCTGCCAGGAATGAAAGGCCACGATTTTAAGCAAAAGAGAAACAAATATTATTAAATTTATTAATTTATTATTAACATATCTATTAATTAATTTATTCATTCATTCAGTTATTTATTTTGTTAGCTAGCTAGTCAGCTAAGTCCAAATATTTTATATTACGTTATTATGTTTCAAATTTTTTATTGATGATTATTCGAAAAATGATTTTTTATTAAAAAGAAATGCAAAATATTTGCCAGAAAAAGGAACAATGCCATTCACTGATTTCATGCTGTTTGAGTTTCTTTTTTGTCATTTAAGGCAAATAAAGAAAATAAAGTAACCGTCTCCTTTGTATTTGAATTCTGTATTTAAAAAAATATTTTTAATAATCATATTTATTGATAATATATTTAATAATTATAATAATTTTAATATTAATAATATTAAAACAAATTCAACAAAAAAACGATGTATAATAACATACATAAGCAATTTACAAAAATAATAATAATAGCAATAATAAATATAATAAAATCACCTAATATAATAATATAATATTTATATAATATTGTATTTATAATATTTATATAATATTATGAAAATAATAAAAACAAATTACAGGAAAGAATAAACTTAAAAAAGAAAACAAAATGTCGAACTTCTTGGAATCAAAGCCTACATTTTTCCTCGTTTCCATTGATGGCTGTTACGAGAGAATGTCCTACATCGTCGTTCTAGGGGAGGAAAATGTCCATCATAAAACATCAGCATCTCCTCTCCTCCCTCCGTTCTTCTGTCCCGTTATCACCGGCATTCCCGGAGCTATCTTTTCCAGGAGATGGAACGCTCGACTGAACACGTTGATGACTGAACTTATTGAATTTCAGGAACCCTGAGCGTGGAAAGCCCTGCCATTTTTTCAACTGCTGGTGGTGGATTTGTTGTTCGTTATTGTCGTGACTGATTTTAAATTGTTAAATATTCATTTTAATGTATTGATTCTAGATTAAAACTATTGGCTTTGAATATAATAAATAATTAAATAATAATTATAATTATATGATGATGATAATAATATTACTTATTACTAATTATATCATCAATAATAATAATTACTATTATTATAATCATAATTTCTAGTTTAATATTCATAGCAATTGAATATAACAAAATGAATCTTCCAGCGTTGATAAGAGAGAAAAACAATTCATTTAAGCGTTAAAAAACTTTTTTATATAATAATTTTTAATGATTTTATGAGGCGAAGATCACCCATAAGGGTTGCTCACATTTCGGTAACCCGATCCCGGTCCGCGGGCTAAATTTGCCCCCAACGGTCGATGCAAACCCACCAACTACTTTCAAGGAAGGAATATGTTTCTGTCTGATAACCGAGTTTTTCCGGTCGAATGTACGAGGCCAACCACAAGTCATCGGGGCAATATGAAAACATTTTCCATGAAAAAAAAAAAGAACTTTATAAACCCCATTTTGGAAGTCGATTGTTGGAGTCAAGCGATATTGTTGTGAGGTTGATATACAATTGTTGTCAATTGTTGACTATTTTTTGTTGTTTTGTCGATGCTGATGTTGAAGATTGCAGAGGAAGACATCTTTTAGTTTGGTGTTAAATGCGGTTTTCTTGGAAATCGTCTCAAGTTTTGAGGAGTTAAATTCAAAAATTTTTGTCTACTTATGTAAATCTATTTAATTCAAGTGATTTGCACGGGATCATTTATTTGGAACTTTTAATTAAGAAATAATTATTAAAACTGAAAACTATGAAAAGCACTGACTTTTATATTAAAACTTGGCAAATACAGAAGAAAAACAGAGATAAAAGCAGACTTTAACCCATAAACCGGCCTTTAAAAATCAAATATTAATTAATCTTAAAGAGGGTCAAAGAAAATAATGTCAGAGAGAGATGGAGAAGAACCTATACAGGAGTAGAGGAGGAGAAAATGCACTCATGCGGAAAGATATGTGACCGTGGAAGAAGAAAATAGAGAAAAAAATGTCCAAGAATTCAGCCATCTTAAAATCCGAGTTGAATGAATGACTTGCAAGACACAAATCAAGGCACGGAAGCGAAAAAGCAAAAAAAAAAAAACGAAAGCGAAAGCGGAGATGGAAGTTTATTTTCGCAGGCTTCAGATAGCCGGCGAATGACTTGGCAATGCAACAGCATGAAGAATGCATTCCACTCCAATCCGTGGTCATCATTTTACCCTCTTCCTTGAGACCCTCGTACGTGGACTCCTAAGCTAGTAAGGGTTAGGACTAATTCACAGACATGCAAATGATTGAAAGATTGACTCCTGCGATCATAAGTCCAGTGTCGTGAGTCCAACAATAGAAATCGAATCCAAAGAGATACAGAGCGAGAACCTTAATAGGAAGGTAGGGTAGAATAGTCTCGTAGAGGGAGAATGGATTTCATGAATTCAGAGGATTTTCGTTTTTAATTTAATTTTATAAATGACGTTTATTCAGTTTGTCAGTTTTCCTAACGATTGTGTCGATGCCATCTTAGAAATTTAATTTGCTTATTTTAGAGATCTATATTTTTTTTTTAAACTGTAATTCAATGCTGAATACTAATTCAATGTCAATATTTATTTAAAGTTAAAAATTATTATTAAATTATAACTATATTTTCTACTAATACCAGTTGAAAGAAATAATAAGAAAGGTTTTTCCATAAATTAAAGCCGAATTTAAAATTGGTACCTCATCGTAATCGTCGTCATCGTCATCACCATCATAGTCGTCGTCGTCACGAGCAACATTGTGGACATCATAAAAGCAATAGAATGCTCACACCATAAAAAATCGAGAATTTTCCCCAATAAACACACATTTTCCAAAAAAAAAGTCTCATTTCGTTTCCATGTTTTCGTTGGTTTTAAAATAATTTATTAGGAATATTAATGATAATAATAACAACAACAACAATAATAATAATGGTAATAATAATAATAATAATAATAATAAAAATAATAATAATAATAATGATAATAATAATGCGAGTCTTTAATTAAATGGAAAAGGTTTAATTAATCAATTAATTTTTAGTTTCAACCTCAAATGCTTTTGCTAAACGTTTTACTTTTGCCGAATAAACAAAAAAAGAGACAAAAAAAAAAGAACCAGGAAAACTATTTAGAATTTTAAAATCTTCAATTTCTTTGGTAATAAATTTAATTTTTAAATTCTAATTTTTATAAAAAGTCATCGAAAGAATTAAAATCTTCGTCTGACGAATGAAACTCACACGGATGGCTGAATACAAAGTCACGGCCGTTTGACCTTTTCTTGACCTTTCAAGAAGTGCTGGGGAGGAATTTACGAGACCTGAAATATTCGGGAAAGGAACTCGGCAGACATAAATTTATACTTCATTTCAACCAGAAAGCCTTAAAAAATACTGGAATCAGATTTTATTTTCATGGACGTATGGAATTTGGACGTAAATTTTGCCCTCGGTTTCGAAGTACATCTGACTAGAATTTTTTTTATTATATTTTTTGTGTGACTAAAAGCAATTTTCCACGGAGTGAATCACTCACTCACTCACTCATTTAATCAATCAATCAATCAGAAACATTTTGCTTCCCATCGATTGCGGATTGTGGCATCTTTTCCTCCCCTTTTCGTTCCAAAGAATCTTCATCCTTCTCTCTTCTGCTAAAAAAGCTTCGTAGAATTTGCCGCTTCCCATTAATCGTTGACCGGTCAATTGGGAGAAATGTTCTTGGAAACTGTCCCGTTGAGAAGAGCTTTATCACTCTCGAAGGCTCATGAATTGTCGGTGAAAGCATAGCATCCCCGACTCACACTCAGAGTTCTCGATGTGGAAAACATTTCGAGAACTTTTCGCTTCCGAAATCCAATGACACTTACGAGCTCAACCTAATCTGGTATAATCGTACTCTCTCTGACTTTGGACACGATCGTCTTTAGGTTTGATAGAGTGACGCACGTGAAGAAGATATCGCAGCGTTAATGTGCAGCGTTCACGTGATTATTAAATAAAATTATTTACAAATAATTTAATTATTGGTGACTATTGCTGAAAAATAATTCAACGTTGAAAAGCAGATACGAGACTCGACTTATTCTT
Organism: Hirudinaria manillensis; assembly: GCA_034509925.1. NCBI lineage: Eukaryota > Metazoa > Annelida > Clitellata > Hirudinida > Hirudinidae > Hirudinaria > Hirudinaria manillensis. The sequence continues at coordinate 10,976,369 of CM067528.1, read as the reverse complement.
CAGTTCTCGCAAACAGAGCGACTCTAAATCGGACTTTTTTTTTTATGTTTTTAGCAGAAATGGAGTCAAATAAACTGTGCACTTAGCAACTCCAGAGATAAATATTTTAGTACTGGATTTTTTTTTGAAAATATCCTAAGGGCGTTAACCAGAACTGTGGTCGTAAAACAGCGCAGTTGTTAATTGCCGTGTTGCCGTTCATGCTCTATGATGCATAAAATCGTTCATAGATTCTCCTTGCAGAATTTCCAAGGCATAACTGTTTCCAGATAAGGTGATTGATCGTCCGTGGCCAGCCGAAGTTAATTGTTTCAATCGGAAACTGATACATCAATCGGTACCACGTGAGTTCGATTCCTGGCTCGATACGGATTTTCGTGCCTTTTCGCTGGACTGAGTTACTTCTTAATTTACCTTCATTTGAATGGATTTCAGATTTTCACTTTCAACACGAATTTGTGAATGTAAATGTCAGATATAATATAAAATGTTTAGAATTCTCTGCGTCATAAATCAAGTTGGGGTTATTTAATCACAATTCGTAACGATTACCTTTAGAAATTACCTCCACTAGGCTTGGAGTCTGAGCGGAAATATATGTCACATTTAAAAAAAAATTTATGTAAATGAAATAAATAAAACAACATTTAGATGAAAAGGGGAGAAAAGATTCATGTTCTCGCTTAATATTTAAAGGAAGTTGGTCTCTGACGATTTACCTACAAACATGACCCGCAACACGTGCTGAGCTCTTTTCAGATTCCGATTGCAATGTTTTCGTATTTTTAATGGCTTCCTTCTCAATTCCATTAAAACCGACTTGTTTTTATCATTCCCCATAAAAAAAAATATATCAATTAAAATTCGAAAGCTTCGCCGTTCCCGAAAATAAGAACTGATTTCATTGAGATTTCATCTCATTTGTTCCTGAATTTTAATTATTTTTTGAATGTTTTGAAGGACAATAAAAAATAAACCTTTCTTCTATTTTTTTAAAAATATTTTTATTAGAATTCCTCTGGTTCCGTGGTATTTCTGTGAAACAATTAAAAATAATGATGGCGCCGCTGGAATCAAAACAGATACGTCTGCTCAGCACGAATCAGTGTTGGCGGTAAATTTTCTCTTCGAGTATTTTATAAGGTTTCTTAGAAATAATAAAAGAAATATTTTAAAAAAATGCCTTTCCAGTCGTTGCAGATCGACATCGCAAATACAAAGATTGGAAAATAAAAGTTGAGATCAAACTTTTCGCTCATTCAGAAAGAAATGCGAGCAAAACATCGAGAGAAACAGTTGCAGCAGCAACAACAACAACAACAAGAACAGCTACAACAACAGCCAAAACAACAACAACAGCGCCCTCTGATGAGTAGAGTAACTGCATTGACCTGCCTGTCAACTCCCAAATGTACTTTGAAACGGGTGCAAGATAATCTCACAGGCTAGAAAGTTCCAAAGTGCTTTTCTTCGAATTTTTTACAAGAAAATTAAATTTTATTATCATTTTTATGAACGCCTTAACATCGTTTGTCGTTACAAAAAGCAAATTACGTTTCACGACGTCAAAGACCTTCCGATAGGAAATCAAGAAATAATTCAACTAATTGACGGAATTATGTGAAATGCATTTAAAAACAATTAAAATTTATAAGTTAATCCAAGCGTTAGATTACGTTTCAAGTAAACTTAAATACATTTCAAAGATAATTCATTCAAAATGGCAATTCAAATGAATATTCACAAATTAAGAAATTCCTAAACTAACGGCTAAATCATCCACCATCTCATGTTTTATCAGGTACGAGAGTCTACGGAACAGTTAAATTGTTTGCTCTTAAAACCGGCTGTTGTTGTTGTAGTTGTAGTTCCGGCTCACCTTGACAACTAGGATTGCACTGAGACATCTCCAAGCGAGATCTCGGACCCTGCGTTGCTCCTCTCTGTTGTTGTTGCTGTTGCTGTAGTTGTAGTCGTTTGGATTTTCCGAAAATCAGCTCGATCAGATTCTGTCTGAATCGAACGCTGCAGAAACAGTAGATTACGAAGTTGAGACTCGAATTGGCCACGACCAGAAGGTCGCTGAGTCTTTCGTAGAAGAAAAACGCGTGCGGACAGTTTCGCTCGTTCTCTCTAAGCGTGCAGTATAGCAGCTGGGTCAGTAGAGCCGGGCTCTGGGTGACCACGAAGACCATGACGACGACTACGAGCATGAAAGTGATGTCGTCGTCCGACCTGCTCGCCACTCCGGTGTTGGCGGTCGACGGCGAAGCGACAGACGACTGGTCCTTACCCAAGAGATTCGTCTCCTGGCTCTTGGTACTCAAACAGGCGGAGTTCTTTCGCTCTTGGATCGAAGCCGCTGCTTTATTCCTGGCACTTTCCACCCTTTTCCTCTTGAGCAACAACTTTTCACGCCTGGCCTTTGCTACTCTCAAGGCTCCGATGAGTCTGACGTTAAAAAAGGACAAGGAGACGAGAGGTATGAGGAACATGACGATGCAGTAAGCTATGCTGGCATAGACGATGGAATAGAAGGGGTGAACTGCAAACGAAGCCTCTTTTATTTGGCAGGCGACGTCTGCCATCGCAGATGGGAAATAACTGGAGTTTATTCGCTCATCGCTTGAATTGAGAGGCTCTTCTAAGACAGACTGCCGAGTGGATCTCTCTGATATGCCATGGAATAGAGGACCAGTGGTTGAGTAATCGTTCAAGTTGAAGGACAAGTTCAGATCGCGAGACAAGGAAGCGTTGGAAGCCTGGAACAAGACGAGTTGGTCAGTGTCGCACACGATTTCTATTTGGAAAAAGCGTGGAATGTTGAAGATAATGGAAAAGACGACGACAGCTGTTACGTGGAACTTGGCATTTCTCAACGAACAGACGTCCGACGCTATATAGGGATAGCAAACAGCCATGAAGCGATTCAAGGTGACTAGAACTGTTAAATAAATGGCTGCAGTTTGGCTCAATAGGGCAGCCGGATAGACGTATTTGGCCATGTAAGGTGCCGTTTTCACCACAAAGAGAAGGGTCCAGCCAAAGGTGTGAATGGAAGACAGAACTCTCAAGAAAAAGACCGTTATCAGGAACATAGTGTCCGCCATGGCGAGAGAAATGAGAAGAAATGGCGTGGCGTTTCTCGTTTTATCGTGAGACAGGCAAACGACGCTGGCAGCATTTCCTAGGAGACCGAGAAGGCAAAGAACTCCCATGAAAACTGCTTCAATGACAAAATCGTAACAGAAGCAGGCATAAGGTACGGTGTCACTCTTGGGAAGCGACGCTATCGTGACATCCGTTGACTGGGTTGCTGTGCTGTACTCGTCGTCGTCGTCTCTTGTAAAAGTCATTCCAGACGCTGTAGGAGAAATGCTAAACGGACTCTGGTGCGACTGTTCGGTTTGAATTACTCGATTCATTGACTTCAGATTCGCAGTTTGCAATCCATGAGAAAAGTTCTTGCCGAGAACAGATGGAAAAAAAGGAAGAAAGTGACCTTCCCTCGAATGGTTGTCTTTACGAAGCAAACTTTTCGACCACTGAGGTCGATTGTTGATCGAATCAGAGAGACTGAGTTTGCCCAAAATGAGAATGGAGATGCAGCGACAACAGAGAGAGAAAAGCAGATCATTGATGGTCATTGTTTAAGGTTAACATTGGACAGCCTTCAGTAACATTCATTTTCAAGCGCCAACGGTTTTAGATTGAAGACTTTTAAGTTGATCTGACTATTCCGAAGGACATATGTCTGATAATTCTTTCATATTTTCGTCCATTTCAGATTTTTCCCTTCTTGAATCATGCCGATGCAACCTTTCAGCGGCTTACTGACGACCGAAAAGGAAGAAATTGGTTCGGAAACGTTCAGGAAAGCAATTTTTAAGGCCACTAAGAACGATCTTTTGAGAGCTTTTGGATCCTCTTTTGGCCGACGAGTGATGTTTACAAGCTCACTTGACTTTGGAAAATCTCCGAATGATGCTGGAATTCTTGCCTAACCGGGGAGCCATTGTGCAAGCGTCTCTCATTCCAGACTGAAGAAGAAAAATTGTAAATTCTTAAGGTCAGCCGCTTTGAATTTGCATTTGGCTTTTTTTTTTTTTAAATTTGAATTTAATTAATTTTATTTACGCCCGTGCAATGTTTAAGGCCGAGAAAATGCAGATAGATGAATAAATTATTGCCTGCAAATACTTTCGGGATTAAAAATATTTCGAAAAATAATTTCGCTTTCGTGTGAAAATGTCTTCAGTCCAGTGAGACAAATCCCTTATATTCTATGCTTAATTGCATGTCATAAAGAGAATTTTAAGTTCGTTTTAAGGCAATTTTAATCGATTCGGTTTCTTTAATTTTTTTGTTTAAATTTTAAAAATAAAAAAGTAACTTATAATCAAGGCATTTGCAGAACACTTTATGATAAAATAACAGGTTGTCATATTTTATTGTTATAAGGTCATTTAAATCAATTATGTTTTTAAAACTAATAATTTTATTTATCTACTATTTTTTTAAATTATTACTTTATACAATAAATACAGGTTTTATAGTATTGTTGGTATTTTATCATTATTTATTTTAAATATTGTTAAATCTATTTATTTCAAATATAATTTATACCTGCCTCTGTGCGCAACAAGAACAATAAACTTAAAGAGATAATTTATAAATGAAATAATTGTTTACGATAGTTCATAGAAATACCCAAAAAGTCGATTATACACAAATTGTGTTGTTATTAATATCACAACAAATAATAGCAATAATAATAAGTAACATAATAATTATATTAAATATTATTTATTTTATGTATTATATATTAATAATAATAATAATAATAATAATATAGTGATCTTATTAAAAACAGTTTCTTTATTAAAACATTTCTGGCGATTCAAAAGTTGACGAAAACCATGCAAATTCATCATGTGCCTTCATTGGGTGTTCACAAAAGGAATTCTATTTTGTTTCCACGTAACTTATGATAATAATTATTTTAAATTTTCATTTATTTCTGTTAACCACTAAATAATACTCTAAAATAATACTTAAATAATTAAATAATAATTACATTAAATATAATTATTTTAATAATAAAAATATAATAATTATATTAAATATAATTAATTATAATATCATAATAATAGTAATTAACTACCTCAGTTTACATGATTCTTGATTTTCTTGAATTTTTTAAAAAAAGTCCTTTAGTTTTTAGTTGAAACCAATTGACGCCAGTTCCAAGAAAAGGTGAAAAACTGCTTTAAAAGTCGAATTGTCAATAAAATCGTTTTCTTTTTATCAGTAATTCTCTTTAACAGCGGCCTGACAAAACCGAATTGATTCTTTGGAATGAATGAATGAATGAACGAGTAAACGAACGAATGATAATGATATCGATGACTGCCATAATAAACGCCGTAAGAATGACCATGGAGAGGATTAGACCATTTATGTAGCGCTGTCCATGCGTTGGTCAAGATGGGCTACGATCACAACACATGAGGACTGTTGCTTTCAACTTCCTTTTCCAGGAAGGCTTGTCATTCGTCCAACCAAAACCCTATCCACTGGAATAATAAAATAATATAATAATAATAATAATAATAATAATAATAATAATAATAATACAATCGGAAGCCATTGATTAATTCGCAGATGTCCTGATTGTACCAGACATAGTGGCAGGTGCACGCTTTAACAGGAGGGGAATGTCAATGAGACGTAAACAGTCCGAGGAAGAAATGTTTTCGAATAATTTCTTCTTTTTTTTTTAAAGTCAATCAGTTCAATCACTTCAATCACTTTCGATTGACTGCGGTTGTTGCTGGTTGATTGCTGCTGGTTGATGGTTGGTTGTAATGCTGTTTTTGATTGTGATGATAATGATGATGATGATGTTTATTATTATTATTATCATTATTATTTATTAGAATTGTTTGATGGATTCTTGATCAGAAATGTGCCTTCATTAGTTTCAGGTGTGCAGTCAATGACCAGGTGAGGAGCAGGTGTTTACAAGATGAATATTTAGAATGTAATCATTTGATCCAATAAACATGATCACGTTCGATATACATACGATATTCTCTCAGAGAAAATTAATTTTTTTTATTAATTTAACCGGCGCCAAATGAACCAAATGCCATGACTGGATTAATCTCATCATATCGTCGAGCATAATGATATTTTAAATAAAAAAAGAAAATAATAATAATAATAATATTAATAATAATGAATAATAATAATATTAGTATTAATAATAATAATATTAATATTAATAATAACGATGGCATTGAGCTGAACTTATTATTATTAATATTGTTTAAACTAAATAAATTGATTTAAATAAATAAATTTGTAATAATAAATAAATAATAATACATGGCAATTAGTGATGTTAATATTTAGATTTATTGTTTCAAATTATATTTTCAGCACGCTTAGGCACGTAAGTAGAATTATTATTTCATATTTTTTTCGTACGAAATACACGGAAAGTTATTGTTGCGGAAATAATTATTAGGTTCTCAAAAAATAGTCAAAATCGAGGAAATTACAAAGGCGTGTACGGAAATGTGGAGGTTGTGTGTTGTTTTATGCTTGGATGAAATTCAGGGCATGTTCTTGCTCTTCTTGTTGTTGTTGTCGTTGGATATTTTTTAAACAATTTTTTAAAGATTTATTTCTGTGAAATATGTTTTTATTGGGAACAATTTTTGACTTTATCTCAAGCAATTGTTATTAGAAAAAAATATCATTTGATTTAATAGATTTTTGGGAAATTGGAGAACTAAATTCGTACAACTTTTTGTAACATGTATTTTAAAATATATTTTACGGAACACAACGGATAATAAGATATTATGAAATAATATTCATGTTGAGAAATAATTAATACAGTTATTTTATAAAATTATATTTTCAGCGTATTTTATATTAATAAATTATTATTGTTTAAAATTTGTTTAAAACTACACTGGGTAAATAATTTTATTAAACTTTTTTAAACATTAAACGATAAAGAAGCTGTCAAATAAACAATTACTTTATATGATTTTATAAAAAAATTGTTAATTTGAATTTCAAATTGAAAATTTCCAGAATGGTTACGACTTGCTAAGAACATCTGTTCAGACGGCAATTTCCATGGAAGGTATCCGCAATTTCAAAATCACAACCCACCCAGAGGTTCTGTCCGACAGGACTTTAATGCGTCTTTCATTGCAGTGGAGGAAAACTTCAATTATCTTTTATAACTTAAGAACAAGATTCATTAGCATCTTCTTGCTCTAAAAACTCCAGTCCAGTTTCACGAAGCCAATAAGGACAGGCAATGTTTTGCTCCAAATGCCCGGGTTATGACCGAGGTGGTTGTAATGCCTTTGGGTGGTTGGAACCAAAGGGATACCATTAGTCTCCAGGTAGTGTACAAATTTTGTGGTAATTTAACAAAAAATATAATAATTATTTTTCTTCTGAAATGGTTTTTTTTTTGAGGAAAAATGGCCAATAATTATTTTCTCTAAAGGTTTTTCTTCCAACTGGTTATAGCATTCCTTCCCCTCATAAATATTAATCGCACTTAATGAATATTCATTAAACCCATCTTTGGATGGTTATCGTCAATCAATGAATGAATCATTATTAGAGGTAATTAAGTATTTAATCGACCTCCGTCAGTTGCACCCTAAGATGCGGTTACGAATTCGACACAGCGACTTAATTAAGAAGTGGCTAATTGCATTCCACAGTCTAATGACACAATATGCCACCATTAATGTTCTTGTGTGCCAGAAAACGTAATTAGAAAAGAAATCTTCACGATGACTGGAATTTCCAGCTTTTTCCTTTTCAGTTTTCCTTCGTCGTCGTCATTTTTACATTCCGAAGAGAATATAAGTTTTGGAGTTTTATGAGAGTTTTTTCTTTTATTTTTGATTTTTTACTTTTAATTCAATTTATTTTAACCTATTCTTTTTCAATTCCATCTCCGTCGGCTTTTTCTAGCGCGGTCTTTCCATCGGTCCGTCACCATCTCCTGTCCATGCGACCGTGGAAAACGTAACTTCCTCCCCATTCGCTCGTTCAAAAGCATCCTTAACGCAGAGTCAGTGCCTCGTAACGGGACCATTGTCTGGGAAAGCATAAAAGTTTTGCATGTCGTTTGTTTTACGAAACTAATTCCTAAATGATTACCCGGAAACTAATTACATTATTAATTACCTCTTTATAAACAAATTAATTCGCTGAGTGACTCCTGGATTGATTTGATTGACATGATCCACCGTCAGAACATGCTGTAATGTATCTGAGGTGACAGGGGATGTGACTGCAAACCATACGTTCGTAGATCTGCAGCGTGCAAAGCCTCCTGGAAATTTCTTTGTTCAGGTTTATTTCCTCTCGTGGAATTTTATTTTCACATTAAAAGAGCATGAAGCTTCTCTGAGATTACAAACAAAAGGAGATGTTTTCAATTGAGTATTATATTCGTTTTTATTTTTTTATTTATTTAAAAATTTTTTTACTCTTTTATTTTTTATTCTACTTTTGAAAGAATTGAACTTATTTTACGATTTGTTTGCTTAAAGTTTATTTATTTATTTAATTAATGTCTTTTCAAGATTTTTGAGAAATAAAATTCATTTATTAAAATTCTTGGGAGAAGTCTCTTCCTCCAAATGTGGATCGGTTATTACTGCTTTTATAGCTCCTGAGATGATGCAATAATACAATTTATTACGTCATAATAAAAGAAAGAAATAATTAAGACGTCGTAAAATAATTATTGTCCTATGCGAAACAAATATTTTCTGAAGGATTTTCTAATTTGAATTTACTTTTTTTTTTCTACTTTTTCATATTTAAACTTATAAAATTAAAAATTCTTTAAATTTTGCCGTTAATTAAAGATATACTTTTGAAATTCAAGGTTTGCATTTTAAAATTTAACTTTTGGTAGTATTTGCTTCAAAATACTTTAGGCAGGAACTTTTATATTTTACTGAATAATAATATTTCAAATTTTATTGTTCGGAATAATAATAAAAAAAATATTATTTTCCCTCTGAAAATCCAATCATTTGTTCGTTACTTGGCTTTCAGAAATCATCTTACATCCGAGATTGTATAGCTTCAAGACAGGAAGCAATACTCACAGAAGATATCAACCCTGTAAACTTCATCATCGTCATCATAATTTTCGTCAAGCATTTTCCTTGTTGTTCAATTGTAACGTTATAATTTGTAAGGCCCTATGGTATTCCCTGCTTATAATTATTAATTATTTATTTATAAATATTGATTATTTGTCAAGAAATTTCTTTTATTTGCGGTGCAACTGCTTCATGTTCAGATGAATTCCAATGCCAGGTATTTATAAAATTATTTAATTATTTATTTAATATTTCTTTCTTTTTTCAATATTTATTTACCATCCTCTAATTATTCATTTATTAAATTATAATTACAGCTATAATTACCAGGAAGGAATTATTTATAAAACTAAAAATTATTTCAAACGAATCCATCCCAGGTGAAAATAAATAACTCAATTTTTTAAACAAATTTGTTTCAAAAATTAAGGAAATCTCATTGAAATCTTTGGAATCGATGATGAGGAGCAGAGATCATAATGAGAGAAATATTATCAATGGATATAAATAAATATTAATAATTATTAAATGATAAATTCATGAAATTCAATTACATTTCCTATTTTTAATTAAATACTCTTAATATAGGGATTAAGCTAAAATTAAGTGATGACTGGATAATGCTGTTTAATAGCTATTATTATTTACTTTACTTTGCTTTAAAGCAGTGTATAATGTATTATAATGTGATGGAAATTAATTAATGAAAGTTGTAACAATTTTAATAATAACAATAAGTTATAACATCATCAATATATAATGATATATTAATAAATGATTAATAATTCATAATATGTTATAACAACATTAATATAATAATAATAATAATAATAAGTTATAACAACATTAATAATGATAATAAACATAAATTAACAAATGCAGGAAATGCATTTGCGTTTCTTTAAGAACTTTGAACAATTTGTTTTCAAATTTTACTTAAAAAAAGCGCGAATCTTTGCATTTTTAATCTTCGAATTTTTAAGCGAATTTCGAGTTGCCAAATTCTTGCATTATTTCTTGTATTTTGTCGAATTTGCATCCTTAAACGAAGATTTTTTTGGTAATTTTGGTGAGTATTTTAAAGTGTTTTTTATTTTACATAATTTAGCTGGATAATTCGTTGCACGAACACACCTTCGATTTTGAAATTATTAAATGATAATACATTAAACTCTGTAGAAATCAATGATCGTGAAGGAACAGAAACAGTGCTTTGAAATAATAAAAATATTTTATGATAATATTATTTTAATTGCAATAATTGTTCCATAATTTTTGTTCTAATTAGTTGTGTTTAACATTATTTACAGTAAACCACCTTTTACCGTATGGGATAAGGCTCGGAGACCATGATCTTTACTTAAGTGTCGATTTGGTCTGTTAAAATTAAAATTTCGATCAAAATTTGGCAAAATAACAGTTCAAATACTTAACGAAAATAGAAGTCTTTAACGTGACAACTCTTCTTGCGCTACATAAATGCTTTCAATTACTTCTGAGTATCCAAAAATGACTGAAAGCGACGATGAAAGCGCCTTTTTTTACTTATTTTATTAGATTTTACTGCAATTATTCCAATAATCACCAGCGGATCTGAGCCTGATTAATAATTTGAGGGCAAAAAAAATTATGCCCGATGGGAGAAGTATGAATTTTGATCTGTTAAATTTAATATATAACCTTGATTTTCACCTCGGTAACCTGCAAAAATACGTTACCACTTGGTCCCCTATTTTCCCATGAGTGTTCCATAATTGAAGTTTCCTTACAGTTTCCTTTGTAATGATTGATCATCGAGCTCAACCAGCGCCTATGTAATCAATTGCTGTAATACGTAATCACTTAATCACGTAATCGTTACGTTCACTTATTTTGCAATAACAACAGCAATAACTAGTAAAAAATAACATCATCTTCACAACAAAATCTCAATCTACTTTCTGGTCTCCACAGTAACTGCTTAATTGTAAATGTAATTTTAAAGAAATATTTTTTTATATTTTAGCTGGATAATTCGTTGTAATACGTTGCAAAATTTTAAATTAAAAGTAATTTTAAAGAGAGAAGCAAATCTGTAAACGAAAATACGTAATGAATCAAACGTGATTACAGCGATGCTGGCGTAATCCAGTGTAAGATGGAATTATGAGTCTCTCATTTTCTCACATGAGAGAGAGAGAGAGAGAGAGAGAGAGAGAGAGAGAGAGAGAGAGAGAGAGAGAAAAAAAATCGTAATCTTAAAAAAAATCATCTTAAATCCTGTAATCTCGCTTCTGTCAGACAGCAACATAATTTCAACTGCGAATGAGGAACAACATTTTTGTTCGGAAACAATTCACTTCCTCCATTTTCTCCACTTCGTCTTTATGTAGCGCTGACAAAAGGCCTCATTTTTCTCTTCACTCCGGTGTTGTTTCAGGAACAAATGTGACGAATTAATTTCAAAATTATATTATTATTATTATAGTAATAAATTGTATTAATAAATGGTAATAGGTAATAAATAAGTAATCTCCAACCATTACTTGCTTCGATTTTTGCAAGGAAATTATGACCTAAATACATATTTTATGTTCATAATTTTTATATTGTTTCTTTTTTTTCATTTTAAGGTCTTTATTTCACGGGGTTTTTTTTGGCGGGAAATATTTTATTTCAAAAAACTTTCAGAGGTCAATGTCCTTAGGCTCAAGGTGACGTATATTTATCATGGATTTTTATTTTTTATAATTTAATTTTAAATTTAATTAAAAAAATGTTTCGCAAACAAGCTATTTCTGGGACTAAATAAAATTTTCGCCCAATCTCTGAAAAACTTTCTCCGTTTTCCAAATAACTTTCTTTAACTTTCGTTTTTAAATCAATATTTTAATAATATTTTATAATATTTTAAATAAATGTTTATCCTGTAAAATCAAAACAAGAAAAACGCAGGCCACTGAATTATAGGAATAGATTTAATTTAAAGTTTAATTGGCAGTTAATGCTCGGCAAGATGGAAGAATGAAAAAGAAATGAGTCCATCGAATTGATGGAGCGCGTAATCTTCTGCTCAGTCATCTGGTTGATTAACTTTGCGTCTTCACTTGTTACCTCTTATCTGATACCCTGGAGATTGAGATGTCCAAAAAAAGTCCTTTCCCTCTGGCCCCAGTGGGGAGTTTCACTCGCCTCTCCAAATCATCCACCCACTCATCCACCCACTCATTCACGCATTCATTCACCCACTCATTCACGCATTCATTCACCCACTCATTCACCCACTCATACACCCACTCATCCACCCACTTGACCACTCTCGGCTTCGTCCAAACGTCAGTGATCGTTTCTCTTCTTAAAGAATTTTTCTTCTTCTCTTATTTCTTCATCTTTCAATGTTGTTATAAAAGGTAATAATACTTGGACAGCAATTTAAGGCTGACAAATAGTTTCATAATCGTCGTCGTTGTCATCTTCATCATCATCTTTTCAAAACATACCTATGTTTGCATTTCCTCTTCTTCTTCCTCTTCCTCCTCCTCCTCCTCATCATCATCGTCATCATCATCGTCGTCGTCGTCATCATCATTCTAATTATTAAGATCGCTGAGTGATTATTAAATAGGCAATTCAGCAGTTCCGACCTGTCGTCCTCGAAACGAATTCACAACTCACAGAAGCCGAGCGACGCGTCGAAATCCACGCATGAATTACTTGCTCTATAATAATTATTATTATATATATATATATATATTATATTTTATATATTTTTATTTATAATATATAACAATAATAATAAAACAAAATAACCAAATTAAGATAACGAAAACAAATTATTAGTAATATTATTATTTATCATAATATATTTATATCATAATATATTTATAATAACAACAATTGTTGTAAAAAAGACAGAATTTAAATTTGTCAAACAAGAAATTTAATCTCGAATCACAAAACGTTACACGTGCATCAATCTCCCACTTTTTATTTCTTATGTTATTCCAGATCGTCAAAGACGCACTTCCCTGTCCGAGGCAGTCATGCGTGACGATTCCACCATCCGTCAATCCGTCGTAGGAAATGCTGGAATCGGCCCCGCTTCCCCCTCCGTCTTATTTTCTTTTTACGATTTTTTTCCAACAACTTTCTCCGGGACGTTTTTCTTGCCGTGAAATTTCCTTTTTCGCGAAAAGAAAATTTGGATTATAAGAAAATTTAAATTCACTTTTAAAACGCCTTTCTCTCTTTTTAGCCTTATTTGCCTGGAATAACAATTCATTTTTCATCAATAAATAAAAAAACAAAGTAAAGTAAAGTAAGTTAAAATCTTTACCTTATTTAACGTAAAACAGCAAACAGCAAATATTATTAAACAATCAATTTATTCCAAGAAGTTGTTGAAATGAATGATTGAAAAATTATATAAACTATTTAATTTATTTACCAGATTAATAATCTAATAAGTTAATTTTAAGATGAATATTTTATGAGACCCCAGAGCAAGGATGACTTAATTGGAAACTCTCCTTGGAAGTGGCAATGTAAACAAGATGAGGCTCTTGCTTTTTCGGAATATTCGTGGACGACGATGACGACGATGATGACGACGACGATAACGATGATGACGACGACGTCGACGACGATGACGATGACGATGATGATGATGATGACGACGATGATGATGATGATATGACGACGACGATGATGATGACGATGATGATGACGATGATGGCGATGACGTCAATGTAGAAAGTAATTTTCGTCATAAAAACTATAAAGCAAGGACTCTCATTTGCATCGTATGAATGAACGGAAATATTCCAAGTAATGAACGGCAAGAAACGAAATCCATTAGAAAATCAATTAATTTGTAATATTTCAGAGTAAATTACTTTTAATTCTTTATTTTTTATTTTAATTTTTTTTATCTCGGCTGCCATTATTTGTTTGGTCTTTCGAAAATAAAAAGCCGCTCATGAGTCCTGACAAGATATTATTTCCCACGAGTCGTGAATTTTGCGAAAAAAGTACTTTTTCCGGGAGTATTTTGGGCTTTTAAAATTTAAAATTTTAAACGAGTCTCTCAAATATTTGTTGACTTCCTCACTGAAACAGAAGTCATCGACGTTGGAGTCTGCAAAAGACGCAATAGTTATTTAGTAGAAAAAAAACGAATTTGCAAATAATTCAAAATAATATAAAAACACTTAAAACAATCAAAACTGAAACTGAAACTGTTGTGGATAATGTAATAATATTGTAAGAATTTATTATTACTTAAGTATATTTAAATAAATAATAATGAATATCTTTGTCTCAATTAAAATGTTTAAATGGCTGAAATTATTATTTGAAATGTATGAGAACCGCAAACGCAGAATTTAAGGGTCCAAGTTCATGACCTGTTTGATCTCATATGACCCTTGACACCTCATTTACGAATATAGCAATGATTTATAAAAACAATTTTAATAAAAATACATAATTTAATAAAATTTTCCTGAATAATAATAAGTTGTTTTATAATTTGTAAGGACATTTTAAAATAATGAGTTCAACAAGTTCCAATTTTACGAATTAAAATTTAAAAATAAAAAAAAATAATAATTACCCGAAAATGTCTCTGAAAATGCTATCAACATTTCGCATTAATTAACAATTTTATTGTGATTAAAGTTTCTTAAAAAGATAAAAAAGATTTATTCTCAAATTTTTACCATATCAGAAAGCAGAAAAATGAGATCTTTTTAAAGTCAAAAAAGAAAATTTTTTTTTATAAATAATAATAATAATAATAATAATAAAATAATAATAATAAAGAACACTTGTCCAAACTAATTTGTGACATTAAAAGCAAAAAGTCCCGGCGACATTTTCCCCTGGAAAAATTTTCCAAGCGTCAAATGCGCGTCACAAGTTTTTAATTTCAAGAGGGAAGCTTCGAAGAGCTGAAAGCCCTGGAACATTTTGTTGTCACTTTGCTGTCCTTCTTTGTTTATTCCTCCCTTTCAAGTGATGGATTTCACCTTGGAAACTCTAGCGGCATGAATCATTCATTCATTCGTTCGTTCGTACGTTCATTCATTCATTTTATTACCTTCATCCGTTTTTTTTGTTCCATTCATTTTCTTTCACCCATTCATTGCAATTCATTTGGCCCTTCGTACTTTTAATCACTCACTCACTCACTCACTCACTCACTCACTCACTCACTCACTCACTCACTCACTCACTCACTCACTCACTCACTCACTCACTCACTCACTCACTCACTCACTCACTCACTCACTCACTCACTCACTCACTCACTCACTCACTCACTCACTCACTCACTCACTCACTCACTCACTCACTCACTCACTCACTCACTCACTCACTCACTCACTCACTCACTCACTCACTCACTCACTCACTCACTCACTCACTCACTCACTCACTCACTCACTCACTCACTCACTCACTCACTCACTCACTCACTCACTCACTCACTCACTCACTCACTCACTCACTCACTCACTCACTCACTCACTCACTCACTCACTCACTCACTCACTCACTCACTAACAAATAATTTGAAAATTCTTCATTCAATCACTCGAAGGTATAATTGATTGATAACAAATTTAGTTTTTAACAATTTCTGTTTAAATGTCGTTAAATTTTCATTTAATGTCACGTCAGCTTTAGCCATCGTCAATGGAACCATTTAATGGAATAAATTGAAATTAAAAAAAACATTTTGTAAATTATTTGTCATAACATTCGTTGAAAATTACTTAATAAAAGTATAATGATCTGAAATCCTACCGATGCTTTGACAACAGTTTAAAAGTAATGATTTTGCTATTTCAAGATTTGCGATTAAAAAAATGAAATTTTAAGTATTTGTTCAAAATAAATAAAGGAAGAAATTAATGATTCAATTTGCAAACCATTTTATGGACATAACTTTAGAAATAATTTAAAATTAATTTTAAATAATAAAATAAGATAAACGTCCAATTACAATTTAGAAACGAATTCAGTTATTGAAAAGTTAGTTAGTTTGGAATGACATCCACGTCGTCGTCATCATCACCATCACCTTCATCGTCGTCATCATCATCATCATCATCATCACCATCGTCGTCGTCATCATCATAAGCATCGTTGCAGTGTCTTTGCACCTGGAAACTCAAAAAAAAAATTGAATAAGCGTCGAGAAAGTAACTTGGGAAAAGCACTTTGTAACGTCTCTAATGTTCCTTGCAGGTGATTTTAAATTTAAATCAGCTCATTATCATAATTTAAATCAGCTCATTATCATAATTTAAATCAGCTCATTAGCATAATTTAAATCAGCTCATTAGCATAATTAAAATCGGCTCATTAACATAACTGAATTCAATGTATTATTATAATATCATTTAAATGACATATTACCATAATTTAAAAGGTTAGCGTAATTCCAAATATTAAATCAATATCATGAATTATGAATTATCTATTATTATTTATTAAAATAAATTTAAATTTATTTCAGAATTTAAAAAAAAATCAATTTATAATTAAATTGCACAATAAGACGTTAAATTCAAAAAACATCCGAGATCCATTGTTTGGACAAATTCATATTTATTCCTAAAAGCAGTTCCATCACCTTTCAGTGTAGATGGTGATGGTAATGATACCGGACTGAAAGAACCCGGGGTCAGATTTATCCTATAAATTATTCTTAATAACTATCAAGTAATTCCTTATATTTATATATCGTTAATATTAAATTATTTATATTTATTATAATTATAATAATATAATATAATAACATAATTATAATATAATATAATAACATAATTATAATATAATATAATAATATAATTATAATATAATATAATAATTATAATATAATTATAATATAATTCTTAACAATTATTTAACTATTCTTAATAATAAAATAATAATTAAATAATTATTAAGAATAATTAAGAAGTAATTCTTAATATAATTAATAATATAATTATTTATAACCGTCTCTCAAAGTGCCATAAAAGGCGTTTGGAGCTTACTAAATGACAAATCATGGTTGAAAGTGGAATTATAAGAAAATATTTTAAAAATTATTTTCATTTTATTGTTTCTCAAGAGCTGAAGAGAGGAATGAAATTGGGGAGGAAGTACGACTTTCTAGCGACTGTCTTGGGGATTTAAAATCAAATTTAAATACCCTTTATTGTGGTTTATTATTAATATTTTATGTTTTATTTCATATTTTACTGTTTTAATAATTTCCTTATTTCAACTTTTTCGGCAAATTGACGAATCCATTTTTATTCATTCACTATTTCTGAGGTGATTTCGTATTTATTGTGACATTTAATTTAGTATTAATCGAAAAATCAGGCATTTTAAAAATTTAAAAATTACTAATTTCTAATCAAAAAGAAATTATTTGGCTGTTAATAAGATATAAATTTATTTTGGATGATAGGTTTTAATATTAAGATCCCGTTAATTCCATTTATTGAAACAATTCAAATGAAAATCACTCATTTACGTGATATATTCAAAATATATATCGTAAGTAACTCAGTTAAAACTATAATTTAACATCTAATGACAATTAGCTAATAATGAAATTAAATAATTTTTCTTAAATTTGCTTGAAATACAAGAAAATCAGAAACATTAAATTCTAACCTGCCTCATCTCGTCCTGCGTTGAAACCGTTCAAAACCTAAACATGTAAATCTTACACGTAACTTTACATATTCGATTACAATTTAAGTAATAATGGCGGATAATTTAATAATAATTGAATTATTTTAATTTTCAAATATTCGCAAAAAAAATATGGAGAAAGTAGTTTAAATACAACGTTTTCAATCGATTTAAAATCTATTTGAGAAATAAACAATCGCCGAAAAAGAAAACGATTTCGACAGCGAACCAGAAACCCAATGTCCTAAAGAGGCTTTTATAGACCACGAGGGTCTTTGCAAGTGAAGAGACGCTCTTCATGTGACGATGACGATGACGATGACGATGGAGGCTATGGTGATGACTATGACGATGACGATGATGATTAGCAAATATGACGATAAGATTATTTCTCATATCGTGATAAGTATATATCGTCATAATTGTAAAAGACAGTCTTTTTTTTAGCGTATTTTGCAATTAATAAAAAAAATTTAATAAAGTATTTTTTTTTTAAATATCACCTCAGAAAGGCCTTAAAATACTAAGAAATATATTCGAAACGAGAAATAAAGTCATAAATATTTAAAAGTGAACACCAAAGGAATATCCAAAAGCGAGACCCTGGAGAAAAATTAAGCCAATTACATGGCGCGGTAATACGTGCTTAAATATCTTTCAAATTATTTTCATATTTTTTCCTTTTTTTTTGTTTTATGTTTTTGCCGAAACAAATTAAACGTAGCATCGCCTATAAACCCAACTTAATTGTAAATTAATTAAATTAATTATTATTATTAATATTATTATTTCAATTTATGTGGTCATATTCTGGCAAAATCGTGAAAATTATGATAGCGCTGCTCAAATGTTATTTTGAAGAACAAATTTTGGAAAGTAAATGAAACAAATTTTGATTGATTGATTGATTGATTGATTGATTGATTGATTGATTGATTGATTGATTGATTGATTGATTGATTGATTGATTGATTGATTTAAATCGTAACTAAATTTAAAGATTTATTTAAAAATTTTTAAAAGAACTTTTTAAAAGAGGTTTTAAATCCTATAAGGAGGCAAAAAGGAAAGGAACGGAGAATTTTCTTGAAACTCACTCTGTGTTTTTTAATTTCCCATTTTAGAATTATAATTAAATTAGAATTAAATTTAGAAAAACAACGAAACTCTAAACTAAATCTTAAACCGTACTTCAAAGTTTTAAGAAACACTTCCCAGAAAGATAAAAGAGGATGAAATAATGAAATAAAGAAATAATTAAAAATTAAAATAAAGAAATAATTAAAATTGAAATAAAGAAATAATTAAAAATTAAATAAAAAAATAATTAAAAATTAAAATAAAGAAATAATTAAAAATTAAAATAAAGAAATAATTAAAAATTAAAATAAAGAAATAATTAAAAATTAAAATAAAAAAATAATTAAAAATTAAAATAAAGAAATAATTAAAAATTAAAATAAAGAAATAATTAAAATTGAAATAAAGAATCCATGAAATTGAGTTTTTCCGAAAGGATTAAGGATAATTCCAGGTGAGAAATCTGGCATTTTCACGGCCTATCGAGTTATTGACAGGCAAGTATGACTCATCGCTTCTCAGTTAGATCGGAGACATTGTTGAGCTGCAAGGACGCAATTTGTTTCTGTTATTTGGGGTTTAAATTATTTCATTAAAAATTTAAAATTATTTGGAAATGATTAAGAAATTATTTTGGAAATAATCAAGATGTTTGTGCGCTTTTAAATGAATATTTATGAGAAAACACCAATAATCGATAGTTTAATTCTTGTGGAAATTTTACTTACGAAAATATTATTTTATATATTTATATTATAATTGTTTCAATATCTAAATTTTTAAAGTTTAAATTCCAGTCGATATATTATCGTGACAACTAACATATTCATTAAATATTCACTAAATATTCATTAAAATCAAAATTATATATTTAAAAAAAAAATTCATTTTCAACAGCTCACTTCAAAGTAAAGACTGAAATTGTTTTTCGTCATCCCTTAACAATTCAATCAGTCGTTCAATTGGCTTTAATGATGCCATTTATATCGGCTCATTTCCCTTTTCAAGGACACTAAATTCATTCTTCAAAAGAAGACCATTTCAGGTTTGGTTTGTAAAATATATTTATATAAAATAATATTGCAATATATTCAATAATAATAATAACGAGACTAGTAATATATTACATTCCATACTAACTTGATTAATCTTTAATTAATAGTTCGGCGTCCCTGTAGCTCACGCGCACGGCGCTACATAAATGACATATTACAATTATTATTATTATTATTATTATTATTATTATTATTATTATTATTATTATTATTAATGTTATTATTCAATATCTCCAGTAACTTAATTAATGGCAATAAGAATTAAATCTTCAAAGTATTTTTTGGATCAGAGCATCGCAAAGTTACAAATACGATTTTATCTAACGTATCCGCCTAAACTGCTTCTCCACTTATCACTCCCCCGACACTGTATATCAACCTGATATGTTATCAGATTTTCAAAGAATCAAATACGTGCCTCGATAACTGCTGCTCTCCATAAAGAGAATTGAATCCATTATAAAATGTTTTGTTTTTTTTGTGTCACAAAGTTCTTAAATGTCATTAGACTGACCTTTTCTTCGGACCTCAGATCCCCTGAGAGTGTAAAATTTATCTCGTTTGGACAAATGCAAAAGCAAATGCTTGATTGCAAGATAATTTATCATCAGAATCTATTATAATATTATAATAATGAACGCCATAAATTTTTATATCGTCAGTTAATGTGACCAATTACTTTATCATATTCATGGTTATACCTACCAGGAATGTGTTATTATTTAATACAATTGTCCTTTATTTTTGTAAAACTTCTTTTGAGCTCATTAAATGATTTGCGAAACGGCATCAATAAATTTAATTTTTCTTTAAATATATAAAATCATAATTTAAGTGAATTAAACATTTGTTAGAGAAAATCAAGCATTTTACAAGAATCTGCCAAGTGGCTTATTGAATATTTGAAGTTTCTTGGGGAAACATAAATCCGTCTGATGTTAAACCAAGCAAGTGTTTCGCTGTTCAATTTGTTCTCCTGCTGGGAGAATTAAAAAAAATTTTATAGATCTTAAAATGCCAATAAGTCTCATAATTGAATAATATTAAAATATTTTATAACGCTTATAATTTCATGTCTCCAGTAATTCTGGCTTGAAGCATTTGTGCTTCAAATTGAAATTTGACCACCGATTTTTAGCTTTTGGATTGAATAATAGGAAAAAGACCGGATCATTAAATCGAAATGCAATTATAAAGCGAAATAGAAAACAATTGCTTTTAATATTTCAAAGCTGTTTTGAAAATGTCTTGAAATTCAACTTCTTACGACTTAGAGGCGAATTCAAAACTTATAAAATGCTTTAAAAATGTCCCAAAAAATTCGAAATAACTCATTTTAAATAGATTAAAACAATAAAGAAAAGCTTATAAAAATATTTTCGACGAAATATTTTTATTCTCCACCTGATTAATGAAGTTTATTAAAATTTATTTCCAACGCCATCCTCATTGAGAACAATAAAGAAAAGCTTATAAAAATATTTTCGACGAAATATTTTTATTCTCGACCTGATTAATGAAGTTTATTAAAATTTATTTCCAACGCCATCCTCATTGAGTAATATGTCGAGTCAATCACGATTATTTTCTGCAATCAATTCGAATGAAGCCAAGATAATTGCAATTTCATCTTTAATTATCATTAATTTGTCATTCATCTCCGATGCAATTTGTTGCAAGATTATGCCGAAAATATTTACGAAACTCATTCGATTTCCTACTAATTTAATATAAATTAATTTTATGAAAATAAATAAATAAAATATCAACTTTATTTATAACAATTGTTTATTCAAACATTGATACACGCATGCAAATTACAAAGTACAGCACTGTTTGTTCAATTTCCTGCCTGTTCTTCTTTTCAAATCAAAGCATGTAATTTTGCTGTTAAAAAAATTGAATGAAATTGTTTAAAAATAACAAAAATTTGAAATTGGTTTTATCTTAATTTAGAACGTCTTTCATTTACGTTAACAACAATAATAATAGTAGTAATAATAATGATAATAATAATAATAATAATAATAATAATAATAATAATAATAATAATAACAATAATAATAACAATATATAATACATAACATATTAATAATACATTATATAATATTATATTTAATTTGTGAAATGTACATACACACAATACTTGTACAATTCGATATGAAGCGTCATCAATCAAGGAAAACTGGGAAAGTTGAACTTATAACTTCAAATGACTTTTATATGCCGTTGGACTCCTTCTTTTTTGGAACTCAATTGTCCAATGAGTTTCCATCTGGCTGAAAAATTGCAACCAGTTCACGAGAAACGCCTGGAATGATGGATGGACAGAATGATGGATGGACGTTCCAATCATTGTCTCGCGGTTTTTTGAAATGACAGGGGGAATAAGGCAGAAATAAATCGATGTTTCGCTTATGAAAAGAAATGCATTTGATATATTTGGACTCGCCTTCCAAAGAGGTCGCTCGGCTATGGAGACGTGGTGGACAACTTTTTAAAGTTTTTGCAGACGGCGATTCTAAACTGTTGGGAAGTTGGTATGTGAAATTGGAATGTTTGTGGCATCTTTTAGTTTTCCAATGCTTTAACACTATTACTATTATATAGATTGAATTAAATGTCTCAATACTCAATGTCGTGTTAATTATAGGACGATAATATAAGAGATAAAGGTCAGAAATAAATTTTGGAATGAATAATCTTTTTATTTTCCAGTTATTTGCATTACCTCGTAAAGACAGTAGAAAATAAGCTTACAGCAACTCCGTTAAAGCCTTGTTTTCAAATACCTCCAATTGATTTCCATGGCTCATAAAACTGTGAGGCCTAAAAACCTTTCAACATACCTGTCTATTTATCTACCTGCCTTTCGGTTTAACTACCTATCTTTCCTTATCCATCTATCCATCCATCTAATTACATCTCTCCTGCCATCTATCCAACCGGACGCAAACTAAACGTCTACGCGACACAGGGTTTGCACCGATAGGCTTTTGAATGACCTATGAACCTATGACCTTCATCCATCTTTCAAGTTAACGTCCAGTCTTCATCACTTCGCAGAATCTCCAGGAAGGTTGTTGAATCGAATCAACGCCTCTTCTGTGGTCGCACTTTTCAGTTCATTCCAGTTCGGAGTTTACAATCCTCTTCGGCAAACATGGTCTTTGATTAAAATTAAACAGATTATGATGACGATGTTTCTTTGCTGTAATAACGACGACGACGATGATAGTGATTATAACCTGTGATGATATGATGATCGTAATGGTGATGATAATGATGACGATGATGGTGATGACGACGATGACGACGGACGCATTGAATAACACGGCATATACGAGCATATATCATCGCGTTCGTCTTCATAATAGAGAATGTTTTCAAATTTGCCTCGAGAAATTCTCTAAAATTATCTCCATCCATCTTCCCGGATCCATGTTCGGGGCCGTCTTTTGTTGGAGGTCGTCTTTTTAAAAGTCGTTTTTTTTTTTTTAAATTATTTTTTCTTGTGCAACAACATTTTCCTTCGTTTTTATATTTAAATACGTTCCAGACTTTCTCATTTTATTCATCCTCCTCCTCCTCCTCCTCCTCCTCCTCCTCCTCCTCCTCCTACACTCCCTCATTTTATTCATCTTCCTGCTCTTCTTCTTCTGGAAGCCAAAATCAGAAATCATTCTTGATTCCAATCATTGGTGAAAATTTCATTCGGGAATCCACATGCAATTAGTTTCTGAGTGATATTTTATTTATTTATTAATTTATTTATTCAAAAATCAAAACATTTGGCATCATCATGGTTATGATTTTGCTTCAATTTTTTTAAGAAATCATTGCTGGACATTTTTTATTTTACAGAAATTGTTCGCCGTTCGTTGTATGTTGTTACTTGAATCATATTGATGATAGTGTTGGATGTATTGCTGATCTTGAGAAATTAGTTAACACTGTTTGGATAATTATATAATAATTATAATAGCTGTCGCTTAAAAATAAATTCGATTTGGAAATTCGATTTTAATCAAATTTTCTCAGAATCAAGTGACATTTATTTCGAAATCAAGTGGACATCTTCGAAATCCAATCGCAATTAAACCCCTTTTTGAATGACTTTCAACTCCATGACTTTATTTCAGTACAAATTCATTCCCCAAGTCTGGAAATGTTACGCTCGAGTGAACACTGAAATGAAGTTTTCCATGGAAAGTTCAACGAATAAACTGAAGTTATAATGAGGGTCACCAGGGTTCAAGGTTATCCATCTTCCAAGGGCATTTGTTCACGCGCTTTCAGTCACCCAACAGTTTTTACCAGATTTTTAGATGTTTAAATGGAATTATAATTATTCTCATTAGATATTCTTCTTAATTTAATATAATTAAGTGAAACTGGTGATAAGCTTAATGAACGTTGGAGAGTCTGTGAAGAGAGAAAATATGAAATTTATTTTAAGCTTCCACAATTAGAGTATTTAAATATTTATGAACACAATATCAGACCATTGTTCTTAATTAATTAATCAATTAATTAAGCAATTAACCAAATAATTGTTTAATTGACATTTATATTTAATAATTATTTATTTAATATATTTATTTAAAAAGTAACAATTGCCTCAAACTACCTACTGCCCCCAACCTCCTAGCATTAGTTTCTCCAAAGCCACTTTTCCATGAACGAAAATTAAGTTTTAATTGTATTTAAAAACTGAAGACATCCTTTCTCCATTAATAACTCCTGAACGTTCCACGGTCAAGTGACTCATCCAATCTTCCCTTCACTTGAATTTATGCACGAAACCTTTGAACTTTCACAAATATTCTGATTATTCATGATTTTTAAAAATATATAATATTTACAGTCATCGTTTATTTTTTAAGTACAATAAACATTGGTAATGAAAATTATTTGCATTGTTTTGTTTAATTATGTTTATGCATAACAAAACACCACAAAGAGAAATTCAATCTTTGATGTCAACGGGGATTTCCCGAGTTGCATCGAAATATTTTAATTATTAATCTGACAATTTAATGCTTTAATATGATTAATTTTCAAAATAACATAGAAAAAAAAATAAATAAAGATTTAAAAGTGATTTTAAAATACTTCACCTCTGAAATCGAAGGATTATCAGCCAATGAGAGGCTTCGAACTCCAAATGTAATTTATCTTCAGGAGAGTAATTTTTATTGTTTAATAAATTACTTTTTAATTTAAATCATTAATAACCAATAGTTATTTTTGGACTTTTTAAATATTTGATGAAATAATTGAATAAATGTCGATTATAATTTATTTCTTAATTCATTTGTTTTATTATTTTAAACAAACTTAAAAAATCCAAAACGAAAATCAACTTTAATTTTAACAGACCAGCTGGAGCCCTTAAAGTACTGAATGACATCAAACCAGAATTGATAAAGTCAATTTCATGGAACCGCTGACAGGAACTTTCTGTTATTTTTCGAATATAAAATTCATTTAATATGAAAATGTTTTATAATAATTTCAGAAAAACCTCCACCGCTATCGCTATCATAATAACCAACATCATCATCATCATCATGGGCGTCAAAGTCGTCAAAACCGCCATGGTTACTGACATTTTCATCTTCGTGGTCAAAGTTGGTTGGGCTATTTTGAGACTTATAAAATGAACCACTAAATTTATAAATGATTTTAATAAATAATAAATAAAACAATTTATGTTTTATAAAAAAAATTATGCGAAGATGCAAATCGTTCTTTTGTAATTTCTTTTGATGCGAACAAACATTGAAAAATGCACTCTGGCTGGGTTGTGTTTTCTCCTATCCTCCTTTTCGAAATTTAAAAAGCACTTAAAAAGCGGTTTTAAATGTTTTATTTCAAAATTTCTAAAATGTTCAAAGAAAGCAATTATTCAGAATTTGAAACTTTTTATCGGATGATTTTCTCTCAAAAACAAAGAATTGCCGAAAAATAAATTTAAATAGAATAATTAGATCAACGGTTTTTATTTGCATTAATTTATTAAATCCAATCATAATTTATTTTTATGTTATCGGACACAATAAAAAACACAAAATAAAGTTTAGCTTTTAATCTATGGAAATGATGGGCTTAGAAATCATCAAAAGTTGAAGATTCTTTTTTGAAATTCTCTCGGAGGAGTTCTCTTTCATTTCTGTCAGTTTTGGTTGGCACTTCAAAAATTTCCAGAGTTTAGTCTGCTTTTAGATCGCAGAAATCAGCGTAGTGTCGCCTTTAGCGTGGTTATTCCGTGGTTGAATTTATAAAATAATAAATTTATATTTCCAAGTAAATATGAATGTGGTTCGTTCTTTTGCACCGACAGTGTTGCGGTAATTATTTTATTAATTATGATATTTATTTAAATTTATATTAATTAATAGTACTAGTTATAATTGGCGGCAGTAATAAGTGGTTTCATTGCAAATGAATTGCCTGTCATTCGAATTGAAGACGTTAATTAATGTCTTTCCTTTTTGGCTTGGCTTTCTGAGAGCTCATAAAACATGAGGTTGAAGTAACGTGCACGTAAAATGTTTAAAGGTTATGTTAAATTGAATCCACCCATGAATTTTATAACTTTAGTTAACATTAATTTCTGTATCTTCTGCTTATGAATTGATTCCAATAAAACGGTCGCGATATTTTTGCTATTTTTTATGCTGAAACTTACGAGATGAGGTAAAACATACAGAAGTGTGAAAATAATTTGTCCCCTCGCGTATTACGTGTTTTGCTCAAATGACTCAGTTTTGAAATTTTTCAAGGCAACGATGCTAGAAATAAGCATCACTTCAAGAAATACACTCAGCTTACTGGAACGCTACTTTTGATGGCTAAAATAAAGCATATTAGAGATTAACATTTAAAATATATCAAACGAAAAATAAATTCCTGTTCGTCAATTTTTATTGGCAAATATTTGCAATTTTTTGCACGTAATTATGGAAATTCCACACCAAATCGTGAAGATTAAAGCCTAAAGGACGACCCAATTCTATTTCAGGGAGAGAGCCATAATACTCCATTTCATGGAGTTGTAATATCCTCTGAACGGATACCAATTCACTCCGTCTGCATAGCTGCTGTAGACTCCTGGAGATGGAAAATAGTATCCGTTGAGGTTGCTCTGATGGCGGGAAGCATACCACCAGGCACCCCTGTATCTGACGGCACAGTTTTCATTCCAAGTGTCGTGGTCTTGATCATAAGTTGAGAACATCATGTTGTTTTGGAAGCTCATAGCATCTCCTGCAAAAAAAATATTAGTAATTCAAAATATTGCGTTTAAATTCGACCCAATTACACATTTAGCGAATTTTTTTTTAATTTTAGAGGTAAATATCATCACTTTAAGTAAGAAACTTTTATTGTGAAATAATAATTATAAACAACTCAACAATGCTTAAAGTATGACCTGCTGTACCACTGTAGTTACCGACTCTAAGTTTGTAGTAACTTTTAGGACCTCCGACTTCAAAGGTACCATAACGAGCGAATACTTGAGTATCGTTGAAATCTCGTAGAATTACTGACAAGTTGAATCTTGCGGTTGCAGTTAAAATGTTTAGCGCCCTGAGTCCTTGGAATTGTAAATTATTGGCATTTAATAATGTTTCGCTACATCAAGATATGTCCTTGGCATTTGTTTACACTTTAAAAACCAAAAATTAAAAAACAGATTATTGTCATTATTATTATTGTTGTTATTATTATTATTATTATTACATAGATTAGATAATTTTAATTTACCAATCCAATATTCTCCTTCTGGATCTCAAAAACCCTCGACATAGTCGTTCCATTTTCTGTAAAAGTCTACGGCACCATTCAACCTGCGCTGGAAGACCTAACAAAAGGGTTAATATCGTAGGTGATTTAAAGGTGATTTTATGAAACAAAAACTCTGATGATGAATAGAAATAAAACGATTTCATACGAGAAATCTTGTGCCATCCGGAGAAATCAAAATTGGGATTGTTTTAACTTCGTTTCCGATCTTCAGCTTCACTGTTTTGTTCAATTTTGTAACAACTTCTTCCCAGCTGGAGTACACTGAAAGGAATTAATTTACAAGTTATACTTATTAATTAGAATTTTCTGCTATTACAGAATCTGAATTCATATAAATAAAATATAATGTAAAATCGATTAGTACTTTAAAAATGCCTCGCGCATTTTCGATGTGAATTTTAAGGCGCTTTAAATTTATTAATTTTATTTAGTAATTCTAATTCCATTATGTAGTCAAGCTAAATAAATAATTTATTTCTTATTTGAAATAATTAAATAATGTATTTGAGACGAAAACATTTCATATAAACTCAACCGCCTTGGTCGCATGACTGGTAATTGTTGGAACAAACAGGATTAACCTCTCTGCATGAAAATGTGAGTTGAAGTAATTAGTAGAAACTGTGAAAGTTAATAAGTAACCCAGAAAAGTCTGCCACGCATCGCTTCTCAAGTATACCACAATCTTTTTTGCAAACCATCCACTCCTCCCAATGAGCCGCCTTGACTGAAGCTAAACACGCTAAAAACATTGTAAATTTACAAGTTTTGCTTTACATAGGCTTCGTAAAAACTGGCCGCAGACTAACCAAAGAGAACGGGTAAGAAGAGAATCGCAGCCATCTTTGTATCTTTTAAAACCACCAGATTTTAATTTACTGAGCTCGAACGTGGCCGGATTACCTTCTTTATAATGCAAGTTTTCGTCAAAATTATTAATTTTACTTTTTACATCAGGAATTTAATCAATGACATCCGAAACGTGCCTCCAAGTTGCATGCAAGATTTGTATAACATTCGTTTCATCCTGTCAAAAACCACCTCTGTCGATCGAATAAGCAATATTAATTGCTCTCTTGTAATGAATGTTTTTGACATAACGTCTAGTCAAAACCATTTGCATGATATAACTTTTAGATATTTAGAATTAAACAAAGACAATATATTTAATCAACATGCTGCAATTTATTTAAACCATTTTTAAGGGAAGATAATCAAGTTTAATAAACCAAAATGGCTTAACGACTTTAATTTAGTCGTTGCTTTGCAAGCAATCTCCAATCATTTCAAGGACAGTGCCATAATTGCTTTCTTCATGGATACATTATAGCCCTTGAACGGTTTCCAATTTATGCCGTCAGCAAAGCTAGCATGACTTCCAGGAGCATTGAAATAATGTCCATTCAGATTGCTGATGTGACAGTTATCGTACCACCAGGCACCTTTGAAATTAACGGCACAGTTGTAGGTGGCCTTGTCGTGATCTTGATCAAAAGTGGTGAAGGCCATGCCATTATGATATTCCATTGCATCTCCTATAGATTATTAAACGATTGAAATTTGAACTTAATAACCGTTACTTTGATTATATTGTTGTAACCCGGGGTCTGATGAATTAATTAACGTAAGGATATCTTTATTGGATTTAACTAATGGCAAATACGGCTGGACGATTTGGTCGATTGCTTGTCCTGACGGAACTGCCTAATGACTCGAATCGCTAGATACGACTTCGAAATAAAAGATTCTGAATATTAACTAAACTTAATTAATTAATTATTTAATTAATTAATTAATGTCAGGGATCCAACATTACCCCCTCCTTAAATCTGTTCGTCCCGAACAGGCTGTTCTGTTTCTCCGTGATATTTTGCTAATCGATTGCTGTGGACCACTTTCATTCTAGTCCTTGCTGACTTCTGTATGCGGTATACCACGTCGTTTATTTTCTTTATGATTCGGTATGGTCCTTCCCAATCTTTTTGTAACTTTGGCGACTTCCCTTTTCTTCGTTGGGGGTTGTATAGCCAGACTAGTTCATCTTCTTTAAAACTTACATCATTGGCTTGCCTATCGTATCTCGCTTTGGCTTGATCGCTATTAACACTTATATTTTTCCGGGCAACCTGATGTGTGTCGGCAAGTGTATTTCTTAGGCTTGAAACGTAGTCACATGCCGACTTAGGTTCTTCTGCTCTTCCGAACATCATATCGGCAGGAAGACGAATCTCCCTCCCGAATGTCATTTTCGATGGACTGATTCCTGTCGTTTTATGCACGGCTGTCCGGTAGGCCATAAGGAAAAGTGGTAGGTATCTGTCCCAGTCATCTTGCTGTTCACTTACCATTTTTGACAAATACTGTTCCATGGTCCTATTAAATCTCTCGACCATACCGTCCGATTGCGGATGTAATGCAGTGGTTCTTGTCTTATGGATTCCAAGGTTTTCGCATAGCTCTTGAAATATTTTCGACTCGAAATTCCTTCCTTGGTCCGAATGTAACTCTAATGGCACCCCGAATCGACTAATCCAATTATTTACGAGAGCATCAGCTACATTTTCCGCCTCCTGATTTGGCAGTGCAAACGCTTCGGTCCATTTGGTGAAGTAATCGCTGATCACTAATATGTACCGATTTCCCTTTTTTGATGCAGGGAATGGTCCGGCAATATCCAAAGCTATTCTTTCAAAAGGTACTCCCACATTATAAGGTTGCATTAGACCTTTAGTCTTCTTTTGAGGACCTTTACTGGTTGCGCAATTATTGCAATTTCTACACCACTCCTCAACGTCTTGTTTGTAGTGCAACCAGTAAAACCTCTCCCTCACCTTCCTGATGGTTTTATTCACTCCTAGGTGTCCACCTGAGGTTCCGTTATGGAATTCTTGTAACACTTCAGAGACGCAAGATCTCGGAAGTACTATTTGAAGGTGATAGTCGGTGCCATCCTCTGTTTCCCACTTCCTATGTAGGAGTCCATTACTAATTCTCAAGGAATCCCACTGTGCCCAATAGGACTTAGTAACTTCTCCGTGCTCCGCTATCTGTTGCCAATCTGGTTTCACCCCGGCCTCCATCCACTGTAGTATGGGTGCAAGTGCTTCGTCTCTTAATTGTAGATCTCGTAACCCGCTTTCTGTCCAGGGTTCGGGAGCCGTGATACGAATTTGTCGACATTCTTCGGTCTCCTGTTTTTTCTCTGCGTTGTTGCAGTGTCTGCAGTTAAGTTGACAAGGACGTCGTGATAGCGCATCAGCGTTGTTGTGTATTTGACCTCTCCTGTGTTCAATATTGAACTGAAAACCCTGTAGTCTTTCAATCCACCTCGCCATTTGACCTTCTGGGTTTTTAAAGTTCAACAGCCACCTCAGAGAGGCGTGATCCGTTCTTAGCAAAAACGGCTGGCCCAAAAGATATTTCTGGAAGTGTTTCATGGATTCTACTGCTGCTAATAATTCTCTCCTGGTTACGCAATAGTTCCTTTCCGCTTTGGACAGTGAACGGCTATAAAATGCCAGAACTTTTTCTTCGTTTCCAACCTGCTGGGAAAGAACTGCCCCGATTCCACAGTTACTGGCATCTGTATCGAGGATAAAAGGTAATCCGGGAATAGGATATGCCAGGATCGGTGCCGTTGTCATAGCTTCTTTCAGATTATCAAATGCTTTCTCACAGCTGTCGTTCCAGATAAATGGCTTGCCTTTTACAGTAAGCTCATGAAGGCTTTTTGCGATGTTTGAAAAGTTGGCAATAAATCGTCTGTAATAGGTACAAAGTCCTAAGAAGCTTTGAAGTTCTTGGATATTTTTGGGTACAGGCCAATTTTTTACTACCTCGACTTTATCTGGATCTGTACTAACACCTTCAGAAGACACGATATGGCCAAGGTATTTGACTTCTTTTTTAAAGAGTGAGCATTTCTTTGGACTCAGTTTCATGCCTGCCTCTCTAATCCTACTAAACACTTCTCGGAGGTTGTCTAAATGTTCTCCAAATGTTTTTCCGACAACAATTATGTCATCCAAATATACTAGGCATACTTTCCAATTGAGTCCCCTTAGTATATGTTCCATTAATCTTTCAAACGTCGCTGGGGCATTGCATAGCCCGAACGGCATGACAGTGAATTGCCATAGTCCTTCACCTGTCGAGAAAGCCGTTTTTTCTTTATCGTCAGGATGTAACTCCACTTGCCAGTAACCACTTTTGAGATCTAATGTGGAAAAAATTTTTGATCCCGAGAGAGTGTCTAAAGTGTCATCGATTCTAGGTAAGGGGTAGCTGTCCTTAAGTGTCATTTCGTTCAGCTTTCTATAGTCGACACAAAAACGAAGTGATCCGTCTTTCTTCTTAACGAGTACCACCGGTGAGCTCCAGGGGCTATTTGACGGTTCAATAACCCCTTGGTCTTGCATTTCTTTTATCATTTCCTTGGCGTTTGCTCTTGTAGCTAAAGGAAGTGGACGGGGGTTTTGTCGAATGGGTTTAGCACCGGCCGTATTTATTTGATGTTGCACGAGGTTAGTCCTACCCAAAGGGCTGTCTTGTTCAGCCATTATATCCTGAAATTCGCTAAGCAGATTTTTCGCTTGTTGATAATCTTCTTTTTGTAGAGTTTTGTCTAAATCTTTCAGGAGATTGTCCATTAATGGTTTAGACATAGTATCCCTTTTGATATGCTTATTTCCACTTCCATCTAATGTTAATATGCGTTCCACGTTCCTGCAAAGTGCGATAGGTGTTCCTGCTTTGATCTGTTGTTCCTGGTCAGATAGATTCATTACCCTCAGTGGAACTCTGCCGGTGTTCAGCTTGACTAGTGCTCGTCCTATTAGTAGTCCTTGGCCAATGCCCGATTGATCTTCGACTGCTCCTATACCAAATTTTGTATAGTCGCCTTCTAGCCCGCCCCAAATTAAGCTTTCCGACTGTGCCGGGATGGTCTCGTTTTGTAATACTTTTACAAACGTGTCTTTGACTTCTGTACCTCCGTAGTGTAGAGGAATCTCCATTGCTCCTTGTTGAAGGGTGCCGCCCTTCATGTCAATGGAAATTCCATAGCGTCGCATGAAATCCAATCCCAGTATACATTCGTCTGTTATATTGGCTATCATAAATTCCTGTTCGAATGACTTGCCTCCTAAATCCACTGTAATAGTTGTGGTTCCTTGAACTGGCACTAATTCTCCGGTGGCTGTTTTTAGCTTGTAGTTGTTGGTCGTTACTTTACTGTTTCTTGCCAACTTTGGTTGGACAATAGAAGTAGATGCCCCTGTGTCTATTACAAGATTATATTCTTTCCCTCCAATTTTCCCTTTAACCTCTAGTGATGATCCTTTTCCTAATGCTGTAACGTGAAAGACGAGTGGGGCATTTCGAGTTTGCTGAAACGATCTTTGCCCCTTAAAATTAGTAGCTTCAGGTTTTTCTGATTTATAGGGCTCTCTCCAGTATTGCCGATTTTTGGAGAAGGTCGTTCTACATTCTCGGGCTAAATGGCCAGGCTTGTTGCACCTGAAGCACCTTGGTCTTCTATCTACTACCTGGAATCTTAAGTTTCTTTGGGGCTTGCTGAGGTCATTGATTTGTCGAGCTATTTTTGTAATCATCTCTCTGTCTTTGTCATTATCTTTATCTTTCTCCTTGCCTCTGTCTTCCTGAGCTTCAATTTTCTTTACATTCAAGCTTTTTTGGATTGAGGCTCTTGCCGCTTCCATGGAGATTGCAAACGCCAATGCTTCATGGCTGGCCTTTATTCCATGAATTTTTAGTGCCATTTTGGTTTCCGCATCCCTTATCCCGTCAACGAAGGCGTCAGTTACGATGTTTTCAATGAAATCCGTTGACTGTCCTGGGTGGGCTAGGTATGCGAGCCTTCTGACGTCAGCCTCTAGTTCTTGGAGTGATTCGCCCTGTTTTTGCGTACGGTTTTTTAATTCGTTTTTATGTACTTCCAGCATGTGGCCATTCCCAAATCTTCGTTCCATTGCTTCTGCTATTTCGGAATAGGCTTTACAATGTAACATTGTTTGTAAAAGCTCGGCTGCTCTCCCTCGCAGTACCATAATCAGCTCTGTTGCCTTTTCTTCCTCAGTCCATCTGTTACTTACGGCGGCAGTTTCAAACTGATGTCTGAACACGGCCCATGGTCCTTGTCCATCGAACAGTGGTGGTTTTACCGTTTTCTCTCTTACGCACGTTTCTAATTGAGGGTTCGTTGTACTTTTTAAATTTCTCTCTTTCCTTTCTCTTTTCTTCTTTTAGTTCATCTATTTCTGCTCTGACCTGTTTTCTTAAGTTGGCCATCTCCTGTTCCTACGTCAGTTTTTACCTCTTCCCGTAGGACATCCATGGCTACCTGGAAGTTGGCTATATCGGATTTCACATCTGACCGCAAAATATCATTGTTGGATTGCATATCCGACCGCAGAGTATCAATGTCACATTTCATATCTGACCGCAAAGCATCAATGCTGCAAATCATATCTGACCGTAAAACATTATTGTCTGACCGCAAAGCATCCATGCCGCAAGACATATCTGACCGTAAAACATTATTGTCTGACCGCAAAGCATCCATGCCGCAAGACATATCTGACCGTAAAACATCATTATCTGACCGCAAAGTATTCAAGCCGCAAGTCATATCTGACCGCAAAGCCTCCAGGGCATTATTGTTGGCTTCCAGGGCATTCTGAAGGGCTTCCCTTTGTTTTTCTTTTTGAACCCCAAATTCATACTCCGACGGATCGTGATTATTTTCCAAAAGCCATTCCTCGAGCCGTCCTTGTAGTTCGGCTTTTAGGCCAGTTGCATCCAGGCCTCGATTCCTTAGTTCTCGTCTCAAATCGGGAACGCGCAAATCTTCCAGTATCTTAGGTCCCATTTCTGTCGTTAAAACTCGCTGTTTTTACCTCTAGTGAATCGATATCCCTTTACGACGCTAAATCCCACTCCTGACACCAATGTAATAACCCGGGGTCCTCAAACTAATTATAGAAGGGCAGGTTTATTGAAAGTTGTCAGATGGCTTGGAAGATGTAAAATGCTTAATTGATTAAGTCTTGAAATCTGCTGTTTCTATTACTCTCGCTCTACTTTCCGATATAAATCCATTTGTCAAAGGTACATAACCAAAGAGTCTGAATAGCACCAATTTAATTCTCAAATTATATTGCCACTAAATTTAATTAATTATTAAAATAATTAATCGGCAATATAATTTTAAATATTATTCAATTTATTGGATCTAGGGATCCAACACTGCCCCCTCCTTAAATCTGTTCGTCCCGAACAGACATCTATTCCCATTTTCATTTTTACTCTCGGAATAGGATCCGATCTTCCAACAATCTCATGGCTGCAAATCCCAGATCCATTTATATACTTTTATTGTGAAATAATAATTATAAACAACTCAACAATGCTTAAAGTATGACCTGCTGTACCACTGTAGTTACCGACTCTAAGTTTGTAGTAACTTTTAGGACCTCCGACTTCAAAGGTACCATAACGAGCGAATACTTGAGTATCGTTGAAATCTCGTAGAATTACTGACAAGTTGAATCTTGCGGTTGCAGTTAAAATGTTTAGCGCCCTGAGTCCTTGGAATTGTAAATTATTGGCATTTAATAATGTTTCGCTACATCAAGATATGTCCTTGGCATTTGTTTACACTTTAAAAACCAAAAATTAAAAAACAGATTATTGTCATTATTATTATTGTTGTTATTATTATTATTATTATTACATAGATTAGATAATTTTAATTTACCAATCCAATATTCTCCTTCTGGATCTCAAAAACCCTCGACATAGTCGTTCCATTTTCTGTAAAAGTCTACGGCACCATTCAACCTGCGCTGGAAGACCTAACAAAAGGGTTAATATCGTAGGTGATTTAAAGGTGATTTTATGAAACAAAAACTCTGATGATGAATAGAAATAAAACGATTTCATACGAGAAATCTTGTGCCATCCGGAGAAATCAAAATTGGGATTGTTTTAACTTCGTTTCCGATCTTCAGCTTCACTGTTTTGTTCAATTTTGTAACAACTTCTTCCCAGCTGGAGTACACTGAAAGGAATTAATTTACAAGTTATACTTATTAATTAGAATTTTCTGCTATTACAGAATCTGAATTCATATAAATAAAATATAATGTAAAATCGATTAGTACTTTAAAAATGCCTCGCGCATTTTCGATGTGAATTTTAAGGCGCTTTAAATTTATTAATTTTATTTAGTAATTCTAATTCCATTATGTAGTCAAGCTAAATAAATAATTTATTTCTTATTTGAAATAATTAAATAATGTATTTGAGACGAAAACATTTCATATAAACTCAACCGCCTTGGTCGCATGACTGGTAATTGTTGGAACAAACAGGATTAACCTCTCTGCATGAAAATGTGAGTTGAAGTAATTAGTAGAAACTGTGAAAGTTAATAAGTAACCCAGAAAAGTCTGCCACGCATCGCTTCTCAAGTATACCACAATCTTTTTTGCAAACCATCCACTCCTCCCAATGAGCCGCCTTGACTGAAGCTAAACACGCTAAAAACATTGTAAATTTACAAGTTTTGCTTTACATAGGCTTCGTAAAAACTGGCCGCAGACTAACCAAAGAGAACGGGTAAGAAGAGAATCGCAGCCATCTTTGTATCTTTTAAAACCACCAGATTTTAATTTACTGAGCTCGAACGTGGCCGGATTACCTTCTTTATAATGCAAGTTTTCGTCAAAATTATTAATTTTACTTTTTACATCAGGAATTTAATCAATGACATCCGAAACGTGCCTCCAAGTTGCATGCAAGATTTGTATAACATTCGTTTCATCCTGTCAAAAACCACCTCTGTCGATCGAATAAGCAATATTAATTGCTCTCTTGTAATGAATGTTTTTGACATAACGTCTAGTCAAAACCATTTGCATGATATAACTTTTAGATATTTAGAATTAAACAAAGACAATATATTTAATCAACATGCTGCAATTTATTTAAACCATTTTTAAGGGAAGATAATCAAGTTTAATAAACCAAAATGGCTTAACGACTTTAATTTAGTCGTTGCTTTGCAAGCAATCTCCAATCATTTCAAGGACAGTGCCATAATTGCTTTCTTCATGGATACATTATAGCCCTTGAACGGTTTCCAATTTATGCCGTCAGCAAAGCTAGCATGACTTCCAGGAGCATTGAAATAATGTCCATTCAGATTGCTGATGTGACAGTTATCGTACCACCAGGCACCTTTGAAATTAACGGCACAGTTGTAGGTGGCCTTGTCGTGATCTTGATCAAAAGTGGTGAAGGCCATGCCATTATGATATTCCATTGCATCTCCTATAGATTATTAAACGATTGAAATTTGAACTTAATAACCGTTACTTTGATTATATTAACTTAAATTAGCTTTATTATCTTTGGCTTTGTTCAATCATTCGAAATGTTCAATACCTGCAGTTCCACTGTAGTCGCCAATAGTGAGTTTGTAGTTGGTGTCTGGACCTCCAACATTGAATGTACCATAACGAGCATACACCCGATTATTATCGAAGCTCTCGAGAAATACTGTCATGGCAAACTTTCGTCCTGACGTGAGTTTGTTCAGTGATCGAAGTCCTGATGGATTGTTATCGTAGATTAATTAAATCAACGTTTAATGCGGTAGTAAATTTAACATTAAGATTAGTTAACCCAGCCAATATTCTCCGTCTGGATTTCCAAAGCCATTCACGTAATCATTCCAATTTTTATAAAAATCAACAGAACCATCAAGTCTTCTTTGGAAGATCTGAAAAGCAAAGATTAAATTAAATTTTTTATATTAAATCTTCGAACTTTCGAACTTACTGTAATTGATAAATTTGACTATTTGACACTTACGATTAGCATTTAAGGAATAAAACAATTGAATAATCCTCACGAGATAAGTTGTCCCATCATCAGAGATCATTATAGGAACTTTTATTATATCACTTCCAATCTGCAAACTAATTGTTTTGCTCAACTTCGTAAGGGCTTCTTCTGAATTTGAGAAGAGAACTGCGCAAAGGTAATAAAATGAACCTTGTAATATAACCCCCAAATTTAAGTAAGATACATTGATATTAGTATGTTGATTATTAAAATCGATTTTAAATTTATAATATTTATGCCCTTTTAAAATGCAATGTAACAATTTCAAACCATTTTGGCCACTACATGACTGTCCCACATCTACGCAAACAGGATTATCTTTGCTTTCACTGTAAAACCATATTTGAAAATATACATATATTATATTTTCTGGATACTTTTAGACTAAAAATTATGATTCTTAATTGCACTGTCACTATCATCATTAACCCATAAGAATCCGCAATGCATCTTCTTTGCAGACTTCCGCACTCTTTTCGGAACACTAGCCACTCTTGCCAATGCCCGGCATTTGCAGAAGCTGAAAATAAAAAGCTAGAAAATCATTTTAATTGAAGTAATATTAAATTTTAATTATTGCAAACTTACCGAGGATGCAGAAAAAGAAAAGAACGATTTTCATGTTTAGTTGTTCTAGAGAACCAATTTCTCAATTGCAAGTTGTTGATGACTTTGGTTTATATAAAGTCGAAAAAAAGTAACATGCAATAATATTCTAGCACCCTATTTCATTGATATCAATCAATAATGAGAACGATATACAATAACAACCCTTTCACATGTTCCGAGTCATGCAAACTAACTTCCAGTCAGCTAATTGCATGTTGTTGAAGGCTGTATTTAAGAATATAACGTCGATGTAAAACAGGTAATGATATCCTGGTGCGATATATACATACATATATTTCAATAGATATTGAGATCACTACAGAATAACAACGTCTTCATGTTTTCTAAGAAATGCAAAAGTCTGTGTGCATTTTTATAACTGACCCATTTTCTGAGTAGTATTAGCTGATATAATAATACGTTATAATTTTTAATTTGTTTTCATACTAAAGCTGAAGCTATTTATTATTTTTATCGTCATGTTTTGTCAGTCGTCCCAACGTTTATTATCAATCAATTTATAACCTGTTTACCATTCTTGGACAATATAATAATAATAATAATAGTTTATTTTTAGAGCGCCATATGCATAGCGTCGGAGGAGCTTTGTGTGATCTTATGTCTCTGGTCTGGTCTTGTCTAGAAGGTAGTTCCTGAAGAGGTGAGTCTTCAGATGACGCTTGAATATCATACCAGTTGCGTTGAATTATACCGATGGGGAATACTAAAAGCGTAGCAACGTTGAAATTATTTTTTTATATGATTTTAATTATGCCCTGACCCATTTAAGTATATTATGACAATTTCTTATTTTTTGTTATAACCCAAATTACGATTACCCCGGTAATCCGGTAAATCTTGTTTGTGCATTTCTTGGCGTTTTGTCGATTATAAGGGGTCGATACGTCTACATAAAGATGCAATTTGATAATAATTATCATTAACTTTGATTACAATTACTTTAATTTGCTCAAATATCATTTTAATTGTTAATTACCAAGAATTACGGCCAAGAATCAACTATTTCTAATGGTTTTATTCATGGTTAAATAATAAGACAAGTTGTTAACGTCTCTCGATGAAGCACGGAATATCTCGTGTGGACTCGTGCATCTGGTTGTGTTTATCTCTTTGAAAGAAAATATTTTCGGATATCATCTCCAGGACATATTTTCATCAATAAATCTCTAGAATATTCTTATATAAAAAATGCAATTGTTTAGGTAAAATAGGATTATGATGCTAATATTTATTTATTTTATCGATATTTTTTTCATATGTCAGGAGATTCTTAATAATAAAATTGTTGGCAACTTTTGTGTTTATCTGTGCAATATTTGTACTTTATTTTTCTTAATTTTAAATCTCTCTATATTAAATTGGATTTCTACATGACGTCCTAAAAACAGTCTAAAAATATCATGGAAAACTTTCCATTACCTTTGGTTCAAAAGGTGTTAACTCAATAGTTTTCAGAACCTTACCTGGGATGGTAAGTGGAGCTCAAACAACAGAAATTCGTTCAAAATCTCATTCTTGAGCCACCTCTTGCCCTGCCCTATTTGCATAATCATCAGCTTTTTATTTGGACAAAACGAAATTCATGAAATAGAGAATTTAGAAAAATTTAAACTTTTCTCAGTTATAATTTTGTATTTTATTTATTATTTGCTTATCTTTAAATATTTTAAATTTCCTCTTGCATGAAGGCTTGAGTTATGGAATTTCCAGCCTTAAGAAACAGAAAGTATGAGCTCGGAGATTTCCCTTTTGAACAAAACCTTTTTACAAGAGGACTGAATATCGGTGATATCAATTTTGAAATTTTCTTTATCATATCGATTTGATGGATTTCAGTTCGAAAACGGTGCAGTTGAGCGGAAATTTTGATTCTATCAATCCGGACAAGCTGCAGAGTTATGTCAGTGACCAAACCAAACCTGAAGAAATAGTGAATTTTATTTTCCAAAACTCCGGTCCTCTGGTGACATTCAATGACCCCGCAGGTGCGAATTCTTGAACCCCGTTGCGAATATATAATTAAGTCCTTAGTCTTTTTTGGCTTTGATTTCGAATTTAAGTACTAGTACTTTTTATTCAGCCTTGCTATATATTTTTTGATAAAATAACTCATTAGATATTAAACCTAGCCTCAGAATATTGCATGGAAATGACTTAACTTTGTTTTATGTAATATTATTTAATTAATAATATTCAAAATGTTTTACTGAATATAAACTTGGCTTGTATTTGTTTCTTTCAAAATTGTTTAATTTGGAAATTTTTATCTATTACAATTCTAATTTATTACATGAGCAATTCACAATCTGATCAAGTTGATCATCCAATAATTAAAGTTGCCAGATCATTTGCATCTCAATCTCACCATGAGTTCCTTGGAATTCGATTTGGAGCATTGCTTGTTGAAGAATGGCCAAAGGTGGATGCTTGTACATCCCTTGAAATAAAAATGCCTAAAGGCACCAGCCAAACTCAGTCAACTTTATTCAATGAACTTAGGAGAATCTTTGAAGATTATGTTGGCATTGAAGAGATTGTTGAAGAGATTTTTTATGATTTAGAGAGGAGGAGGGCTGTGATAACTTTCAAATGTCGTGATAGTGAGTTTTATATTTTGAATGAATGAATCTTTGTAAAAAGCTTAAATAGTTAATTTTAAAGTAAAATGTGAACCACTATCAAAATAAAATAAATCCCACTTTTTCAGCCCTTGAAACGTTTATGAGGTCCACAGCTGGAAAACAAATCATTGAAGATCAAATCTTAATCATAAAACCTCTCACTCCAGCCAATCCACCAATATTTGTGGAAAATCCAGAAAAGAAAATGTTGTTATTTTACGGTTTGAATGAAGACTGTTTGGAAAATGTGGAAAGACTTAGGATGTTCATAGAAAAATGTTCGCTATCTTCCATTACACAACTGTTTTTTGGCCCTAAGTATGATCGGATTTTGGTTCACTACAAGGATGAGCCAAGTTAGATATTATCTCTTTTAATATTTGGATGGTTAATCTTATCTATCTGCACATCTTATTGGTGTGACTTCATGGTATTGGAAGATATTACAAATGTAATTCATTTTATAGCTTTCCAAGGATGATGTTAAATTTATGTTTGGCTAAACGTTTGAGTGTCTTTTGCATTTTATCAGGAAGTGAAAGCATTTTGTAATCTATTAGCCATTTGTATAGCAATCACCAAATTGCCCAATGAACTTCATTTCAATTCTGATCTTATATATTGGACGTGACACATACAGACCATTGCCATTATTGCCAAGTGATTGACTTATATTTAATAATATGTCATTTGTATAACTCCATGCATGTGAGCTATAGGGGAGCTGTGCCAGTCCTAAAATCAATGCCTGAAAGACTGTGTCTTTACGTGTAATATTTGATGTAATGGCTGCTGGTTCTCACCATTTCATGCAGCAATGAAACCCTGAATGCCAATAAATTAAACCCGATTTATAGCTGATTTTTTTTACACCTTAGATTACGAAAATGTGTTGTCAGTCTTGTGTTCCAAACCATTCCAAGGAACTATGATGTCGGTTCAAAAACTCCCAAAGACCACTCAATTCCAAGTCATGAATGGGAACACACCAATTCAATATTTTGAAATGCTTGGTAAAGTCAATTTAAGGATTCATGATGGGATTGCAATAATCACACTTGAAGATGAAATTGGTAGGAGGAAGATCACTATTATTATTTACTATTAATTGTATAATAATTACTTATTGCTGTATAACTGAAATATGAAGTAATCTTTATTTTTTGTAAATTTGATATTCTTTGGAATAAGATTTTTGACGTTAAAAGCCCAATTTTTATGTGACTTCAAGTAGTAGAGGCTTTTTATAATATTACATGGCACTAAATTTTGTCCTTTTTTTTTAAATTCTGCTGTAGACAAATTTCAATTGAAAGCTGCTAGTGAAGAATTTGTGTTTGTTCCATTCTACGAAGAGTTTGGTGTCATACCCAAAGGATTTGATTGGCTGAAACCACCATCATTTGTTCCAAATGATGTCAAAATAGACATAGACAAAAAAGTGAATGTTATATCTTAGTTTTAGTCATGGTGTTATTTAACAACTATTTTATGTTTTTTTAAGGTTTATGAGTTTTTGTTAATTAACAAGATATACAAGGATAACATAGAATCTGCTCTGAAGAAACTGCAATGCTCAGTTACTTGGCAATCTTCACTTCATGCTACTTTAACGTGGACAGCAAGTCATGATAAAGATCGGGCTTCAAAATCTTGGCCTTCAAATGTGATAGAGTGTTTCAAACAAAACATTGAATTAATAGATCATTGCAACATTCAAGTCTCACCTTCTGAGTATGCTATTGTACTGTTTCATGTCAAAGGTTTTGAGTCAAATAACAACAATATCATAATTGAATATGATGGAGAGAGTAATAGATTCTTTGCTATTGGCCCAAGGAAAGGAATCTCAGAGTTTCGAAAATTGGTTGAGAATAATCGTGTGCTTGCAGCCAATATTCCCTTTGAACTTCTGGAGTTGAAATCCCATGAAATGCAACTTATTAAAAAATTAGCTGCCTATGAAGACATCAAAAAGCAATGTGAGGTCCAAATCTTGGAAGAGAAAACTGAGTGCCTGATGTTATTGAGTGGCAATGGAGAACGTATGAGACAGGTGAAATTAAAAGTTATAAGACTAAAGAACACTATTAAAGAAAAAGATGTGGATTTGTTCCCAAAATTGTCCAATGATTTTACAAGAATAATGCTTCGATTTATCGAGAACTCT
The DNA here is from genome assembly GCA_034509925.1 of Hirudinaria manillensis. Classification (NCBI taxonomy): domain Eukaryota; kingdom Metazoa; phylum Annelida; class Clitellata; order Hirudinida; family Hirudinidae; genus Hirudinaria; species Hirudinaria manillensis. The sequence goes on along the minus strand of CM067528.1, from coordinate 10,933,225 downwards.
TCTGTGGTTGGCAGAATTGAGTGGATATTTGAACAACATAAAGTCATTGCAGTGGTAAACCATGACTCTGAAACGATAAAGGTGCATTCATTCCATGATCTGGAAGAAGCTCAGAAACTGTTGAAGGCAATGTTTAAAGTATCACTAATTTCCTCAAGAATATGCACTACCTTTATAGATAACATGAAAATGGATATTGCATCAAAGAAACCTTTTGGGTTATGCAAACATGGTGCAAACTCATTCCTTCTTTTGACATTTGCAGATGATTCAACAGCATTAATGCAGAGGTTGATAAATGTTTAAATTAAAACCAAAACTGATTAAAATACCCGTATTATATATAGAGTAATTGATTAATTTTGAGTATGTAAATAGAAATATCTAGACTGAGCAGACATGTATAGACACATTTCAATTAATTAAATGTTCATATATTTTTTCAGGTTTAAGAAATTAGAAATTAATACTAAAAGTGATGAAGATTCAGAAAAACAAAAAAAGGAATCTGGTTCTGCATGCAAGGCAATTAACTCAGCCAAGAATTCTTTTGGCATTTTTATGGAAATGTGTTGTATAAAGAGGAAAATTAAATATATAATTGTCGCAATATTGCAGATTACATTGAAATTAATATTTTGAAACCAATTCATTTTAATAGCTCAGTGTTTTGTATTTGTTTCAGGCTCTTACAAACCTTGAGAATTTAAAATTGCCAAATCCAAAAAAGGAAAACAAAACTGAAGGAAAGGTTTAAATATGACTTTATTTTCATGTGAAAATAAACTCACCATTTGGAAATTATTCAGCCATAACAAATGACTTTATGACTCAGTAATAAATAGTATTTTGGGATTGTTGAACCTATAATGACTGAGGAGTGTTAGACAGACTGGATAAATTCTGGAACCTTGCAATAGTGATCGACCGGGGACCCCGGACCCGGCTGAACCCCGGCTTTTTAACATTCCCCGGTCCTGGTCCCGCCCCGGCTTAAATTCAACCAGGGTTTAGCCGGGGGTAAACAAAAGTCGAATTTTTAGCTTTGCCAACTTAAATAAAATTTATTCATCATCCGATGAATCATAAAATATATCGTTCAGAGAGTTAAAGTCCTCAGGTACCCATTCACCAATAATATTTCATGGAACTTTCTGGAAAATCCATCAGTCATCCTAGATATCCGATCTCCTCATAGCTTTTAATTTAAAAAAAAAACATTACTGGGTTCCTCAACAAGATTCAGGTACCTCCCCTCGAAAGGAGTCTGAGAAAGTTTCCTTAACTCGATGGTGTTAAAAAACATCATCGGCTGGAACCTGGAATGATGACCTTAAAACTATGTTTAACTTTCATCACTATTGAGTTCACAAAACAGTAATCAATTAGTATTCAATAAGATTTCATTTTCATGAGATTCCATCAACGATTTAGTGATTTTCTAAGTTTTTGCAACGGAGTGTGGAAGAGTTGTCGTTGTGAAATTTTTTATTAATTACAGGTTTTACAGAATCTCTTTGACATAATAAGCATACTGATATATTTGACGTTTACAACATGTTTAGAGAATAAAAGCACCGTTAGTTAACGTTATTATAGATTGCCTCCCCAACCCCGGCTTCAACCCCGGTCCCGGCTAATCCCGGTCCCGGATTCCCCCGGCAACCGCTCCCCCTAACCCGGCCCCGGTCCCGGCCCCTGCTAAAATTGACGCCCCGGTCGATCACTATCTTGCAGTCAAAAACCAAGGCTGATTTTATGGAAGAAAATATACATTGGACATGTTTAATCTAAGATAATGAATTTGTTTTTAAAAATTGTAATAACTTTGTAAAGTCATAAATTTATGAGTATCAGAGGATCTGCATGCACTATAAGACAACTCTTACAATGGAGTTTAAAATGTCTTTTACTTTCTTTTATAAACCAATTTATTGAATTTTACTAAAAAGTAAATTGCAATTAGAGCTGAGAATTCCAACCTTCCAAAAACATAAGGGAAACACTTTTTAATTGAAATGTTTATAATTATAATTATGATAAATTATATTTATAATTATAATAAATTATATTTATAATTATAATAAATTATATTTATAATTATAATAAATTATATTTATAATTATAATAAATTATATTTATAATTATAATAAATTATATTTATAATTATAATAAAATATGTTTATAATTTGCAAAATAATGATGATCAGTTTTTTGTTTTGTTTTTTAAATAAACAGTCCGATGACATTGCAAATGAAGAAAGCGAGGAGACATTTCAAAGTGCCTCCGACGTTATTACTTGGCAGAGTCATCGCCAGACAGAGACGGCTCAATCATCTGTTTGGATTTAAAAATTCTTTAGCTGTTTTAATTGATATAATTAGTTGGAATTTTTTTTGTAAATCATTAGAATTCCTTATTCAAATCAATATCTGATATATTTATGATTTGCAATAATGTAAAAGTGCATTAACATTTTGATTAAAATTAATATATTTATAATTTCTAATATAAATTCTAAAATTATTATTAAATGTAAAATTAATATGGTATAAAAATAACTACTATTGTTATTAATCAAATACATATTTACATTAATAATTAGCTTGGCTCGGATGACTTCCAGTCTCCCGAGATCAGTTTACATTCAGATGAAGGAGATCCAAGCATCAAAAATGATGATGGTGATTATTTTTCATTTCTCTTTTTCTCATTATTTTCTCTCAAAAGAGTTTCATGGAGTGATATGTGTGTGTGTGAGTGTATCAGGATTAAAAGTCAATTTCTGTAAGAAATGAATGTTTGATTGCAGAAATTGAAAGAAAGACTTTCATTTAGTTTATTTATTATGCAAGATATTTTACTCGTGCAAAAGTTATAAATTTTAATAAATATATATATCGTTAATTTTAGTATATTGAAGTGATAAGCCATGAAAAGCAATAGAAATTAAACCAATTTGTTTCATAGTATTGGCATAAAAATGGAATTTGTTTTTCTTGTTTAACCATTTTTAAAGATTTTTGCTTTAAAATGTGGAAAATGATAACATTTTCAGTGAAGATAAGATTACCACCAAACTGGAAAAGCAATATGGAAAGGCAACCTGGAGTAGCACAAACTCCTGGTGCAAAACTGGTGGTGCTCAACAGAAACTCCCTAGAGTTTGGAGATGTGGAGAAACTCTTCCATTCCAATTTCTCAATTACAAAAGTAAAAAAGAAAACCATTGAAATCAATTTAAATTTATTACTACAAACTCGTGATTCAGATTCAAAGAATAGAAAATCCAAGGTTATATATGATGTTTAAGTACCAAAATGAGCTCATCCAACATGAGCAGCAGCTGTGGTATGGAACTACTTCTGACATGGCTCTAGAAATCAATACTTTTGGATTCACAAGAACATTTACCCATAGAGATGGTTAGCAAAAAACCTAATGCAGTGCTGACTTTGTTTTTAAAATAACAACAGTTCCAGCAATGCCAACCAGGAATAAATATTTTATTTAAAAAAATCAAAAATATACAACTTTTATTTAAGAAGTATAAGAAAAATATTTATAAAAATAATGACAATATTATCCTAGACTTAAATGAATGTCCACAAAATACATCCACACATATGGCAGGGAGCTTTTGTAGAGAAGGGTGGAGAGGGGAATTCAACAAAATGTCAAGAATCTCTCAAAATTCTAATTTTATTTAATTAAATGGTAACCAAACTTTGCTGGAAAATGCAGAATTCTGCATCAAAAGCTGACTTATGTTTAAGGCAATTAGTTTAAAAAAAATTAGCAAATTATTCCTGAAGTCTTTTATGGATGACCATTTGTGATGCAATGTTTGAAATATTTGTCAGGATGTTATGGAAAAGGCATTTACCTTCATGTCGATCCTGGTCAGTGCATGAAACTCTGCAATGAAGGAGAAAAGGAAAAAATGTGCTTGTATTTGGTCAGGGTACTCCTTGGAAAAAAAGGCCAAGGATCACAAAAACCCATTGAATCTCTGCTAATGAATCAAGGATCCATGCAAGATCACAATTATGTTGTGGACAACATCAATTCACCAAAAACATATGTAATATTTGATGGGAACCATATATATCCAGAATACTTAGTTACAGTGTAATGCATATGACCTTTTTCATTGACACACTAATTTTTCTAACCATCAGCACCTAAACATCCAATGTAATTCATTGTGAATTGATGAATTACATATATATTATATTATGGCACACTTGAACTTTATATTGCGATAGAAAGTATGCTGAAAAAAGGATTTTTATGTTTAAAATTGCAAAATAACAAAAAACATTCCATTAAATATTTCTAATGTTACATAACTAAAACATTCATATTTTTTAAGTCATAAAAGTAAAATAATCAATGTTGACATGTAAGAAAAATGACTTGAAGTAAATTAAATGTTGATTGTTTTACCGATGTTCGTCTGTATTTTAAAGCCTGTAGTACTTTGTATTCCAAATTCTTTTTATTAATGCATCAATTGTAATTAATTTGCAAGTAACTCGTTTACCATATGCACTTCTAGGTAGATGTAATATTTTATTTTATTAAAAAAAAGAGATAAATTGTGAAATTTGTTGGATTGTTGGAAGCATTAATATGCCAATTACATTTAAAGATTCCAAAGTTAATATTGACATATTTTTAAAAGTGTTCTGTATAATATCAAGTTAGATGTGAAACTATTAAGCAGCATTAAAAAATATTTGGACACTTGGAAGGTAATCCTTATGCCTTTCCAACCACATCTGTACTCATCTGAAATAACAATTGTTACGAAAATCTTGTATTCATTGTTATCAAAGTTTATTGTTAAAGATTGCTGCCAATTAAAAATCAATTGACATACCTTTGACAGACTTTTTTTTTAATGAGAATCATGACAACAGCTAACATAAAGTTAGAAGTTCAAAGAAGTTGAGAGTTACCCAAGCATATTGGGAATGACTTAAAAATTACAGATTGTTGCATTTGTAGAATAGTTCAAATTATTATAATAATTATTTTAAATATATAATAATTTTATCATCTTTTGAACTAATTGATAGATTGATAATGGACTAAATGTGATTTTAAAATTTTTTTAAAATTATGATTATGTATAATATTATATAATTATGTATAAAATTAGTATTAATTATAATTAATATAATATTGAATAAATAATTATTATAAAACTCATTTGGAAATTCTATTTACCGTTCATTAAGTTTTAATAAAACTGTAATTTATTATTTAATAATTATTGGTAAGCTTCAATATAATATATATCGTAAAAAAATGTTTGAGACTTCGAACCGTTAATTGCGCATACTATATTGGGATTTGTGAGTGTTCTCTTAAATGTCGGTGGTGTCTTTTGTTAATGTTACGCATTGCTATGCATTCAATATTTTAAAACTAGGTATAAGGCAAAGGTTGATTTGTGAATTTGACTTTAGATAAGGTGATGATAATTCTCAGTTGCCATTAAGTCATGCTTTCAAGCGCATTTGTTTTTAGAAATATTAAAAAGTAATTATGATTACCATCAATATATGGAAGCATTAAACCATAGTCTATGTAATTGTGCTAATTATGTGACTGTTGGCCAAATGACAATGCAAGATAACGAATGATCAACTGAATTGCGAATCAAGTCACAATCATTTATTTTCACTCATCAATTTTAAGAGTATAATAAAAAGGAATTGAGTTTGATTTCTTGCAAATCAAAATAGGTGAACCATTTAAGTTTTAGCCATTTTAAACTATTAGTCCTATTAGAGAATTTTAATCGTAAATAAAGTAATCACTTGAAACAATAGACTACTAAGGGGATTTGGGGATTTTTCTGGATTCCAGAAGATTTCACTTTAAAGTCAAAGCCATTGTAGCTCTCTTCATGGAAACCTGGTGACCCATGAACGGTAGCCAATTAACGCCATCTGCGGAATTGTTGTGGTTTCCAGGGGCTTCATAGTAATATCCATTCAAGTTGCTCTGATGGCAAGCATTATACCACCAGGCACCTCTGTATGTGACAGCACAGCTGCCATCCGCTTTGTCATTATCTTGGTCGTGAGTGGAAAACATCATGTTGTTTTGTGGAGTCATTGCGTCACCTATTTAATCAAATAAGATTTAGTAAATAGATAATAATTATTCTCGAATTAGCCGTTAAAATAACCCATAAATAATAAAATAACCTGTTGAGGTTAGATTGTTTCATCTTAATTATGAAAATAATGGAACAACTTTTACGCACTTTTCAATAAAAATATTTGAAATATATTTAGAAAAAATAAATAAATGTTTGGATTGTGATTAGATGAATAGTTGAACAAAAAATATATTTTCCAAATTAATGTATTTGTAATTTAACCTGCTGTGCCACTATAACCGCCGACATTAAGTTTGTAGTTAGTTTCAGAACCACCAATTTGGAATGTGCCATAATGAGCATAGACTTGAGTGTTATTGAAGCTCTGAAGGAACACCGTCATAGAAAACTTATCCTTTGAAGTCAAAATATTCAGTGCCTTAAGCCCTGCAAGAAGAAGAAAATAGAATGAATTATTTTTAACTCCAGAATACGAATTTCAGAAGAATTTAGAAATGTGAGATACAATCAATTAATAATCAATATGAATTAACCAATCCAGTAATCTCCTTCTGGGTTTCCGAAACCATCAACGTAATCATTCCAGTTTCTGTAAAAGTCTATCTCACCATTTAATCTACGTTGGAAGATTTTGAATATGTTTTTTTAAACATTACACGCATGAAAAGCAGTTAATATCACGTACTATCCATTGCAACAAATAATTAATTTAATGTTACAATTTTTGAATTAAATTATTTTCTATCAAGATGTATTAAATCCTCACAAGATACTTTCTGCCATCCACTGAAATCATCACAGGAACTTTCTTAGTTTCTTCCCCAATCTTCAGATTAATCGTTTTGCTCATTTTTGCAACAGCATCTTCCCAACTGACATGGACTGAAGTCACTAGAAGATATTTTAATTATTTTTGTATTGTTTAAAATTATAAATTCAGTAAGGCCCAACCACTCAAATCACTGCAAAGTTCTTTGCTGTTTTTACAAATCGGGACAATTTCGCTGTGTATAAAAAAATTACTTTCAATAACATTCATTGGTATTGATCAGTGATTTTATTCATCTCCTTGACTTGGGGAAATTAAAATTTTGGGATAGTGAAAGCTTCTACCCTAAGATGCCTGCATCAAACACTGGATACTAAGACTTCAATATTTAAACCTACTTTGGAGAGTCAGCCACGCATCTCTTTTCAATCGTTCCACATTCTCTTCTGTATACCATCCATTCCTCCCAATGCCCGCTTTTTGCGGATGCTTGAATTATATAAGTATATAGAATATTGTACTAAATTTGCATGTAAAATATTAAAAACTGCTCTAAATTTGATATTCTTACCAATGAATAAAGACAGAAAGAAGATCCTGATCATCATCTTTAGAGAACTCCTCGGTAAGAAGTACGTACTCCGATGCAATGCGAACGACTTACTTAAATAATTACTCGTCATGTGCCTCAGTTTAATGGATGTTATTTCTCAACATTTTCTGCTTAAGTCACATAAGGAAGTTCTTGTGAGATTTTTTTAATTAAATATTGTGTTTGTTGAAGTTTGGATGAAAACATTCATTTATATGCTTTGGCATAATTTAATGACTTCTTTCAAACGACCCCAATTCGTGTGTAAATTGTTCAATAATTTTAAGACCTTGACGCTATTTTGTTGTTTTTTTTTTTCGAATTTATTTTGCAAAAAGAAAGAAAATACGTATGCGATGGTGATGCTTTGATTAAATCTCATCTTTTCGACACAGCGACCATCTATTAACAATTTAATTTTTCTTGCTTCGATAATTTCCACAAGATAACGGTACACAACCCATAACACGGATGTTTTTTGCTTATCAATTAACTTGCGGCAAATACCAAGACAACAACCAATCCCTGGTGTATGCAGATGCAGAACGTGGGAAAAGTCAATTGAAAAATTTAAAAACAAAACTTCGATTCAATCTCAGATAAACAATGTGGATATTGAAATAAAAGTCATTGATATGAAAGTCATTAACCAAACTTGTCAATGAACGAACCTACATATGAGGCGATCGATAGAAAGACAAAATGAAAACAATGAAGAAATAAAATGTTGCCCATAAAACTCAAAAGCTAAGATGGCATCTCTATTCGAGCAACTGTTATATCAACGACAGGACCATTACGGTTATTTCCATTGATTCATGATTACCAGTGAATTGAAACCAATCCATAACGTCTGCATAGTCGCTATGGTTTCCTAGAAAGGGATAATAGTGTCCCTCAATTTGCAACTGCGACAATGGGCATACTACCAGGCTCTTCGAATTTAACTTCATAATTGTCGTGCCAATTATCATGATACTGATCTTGAATGGTAAATATCATGTTTTGTTGGTAATCCATTGCATCGCCTGCCCATATGAAAAGCAATGCCCATTCAACTAACGCATGCTTAATATCAACTATTTCACTTTTATTAATTACTTTACAATTAGGATCACTTAATATTAAAAGTAACTATCAATATGCGTTAGCATATTTAAACATCTAGCAAATAAATTCAAAACTTTTTTTTAAATATCAATATTTTGTTTTATACTTGTATAATTTTACTGTTGTTATTTATAATTTTACCTGCCGTGCCACTATATCCTCCAACATTCAGTTTGTAGTTGCTTTCGGGACAAAGAGGCCATATCGAACAAATGCCTGAGTACCGCTGAAAGTTTCCAAAAATGCAGTCATATCGAATTTCCCAGTTGAAGTTAAGATGTTTAATGCTCGACGTCCTATGGAATAATAAATAATATTTAAAGTAGATCGAGTTTAAATATTATTGATATCGCTGGAACATCTACGAAATGAATATCACTAAATTCTTGCCGGTTTTCATTTAAGGTTTATTTATTTATTTAAACTATTATTATTTAAACTATTATTTGATTTGTGAATTTTAGATTGGATCAAGTCATGATAATCCTCAATTACCGTTAATTCATGATTTCAAGCACATTTACAAATAACAAAAAAACATTCCATTAAATATTTGTGATGTTACATAATTACAATATTCATATTTATTAACTCACAAAAGTTAAGTAATCAATGGTGACATGCAAGAAAAAGGACTTGAAGTAAATTAAATGTTGATTGTTTTATCGATGTTCGTCTCTATTTTAAAGCCTGTAGTACTTTGTATTCCAAATTCTTTTTATTAATGCATCAATTGTAATTAATTTGTAAGTAACCTTGTAGTTTACCATATTCACATCTAGGTAGACATAATATTTCATTTTATTACAAAAAAGAGGAAATTTTGAAATTTTGTGGATTGTTGAAAGAACATGAGTTACATTTAAATATTGCCAAATTAATATTGACACATTATTAAATTATAAAAGTATTTTGTATAATATCAAGTTAAGCATACTGTATTGGGATTTGTGAGTGTTCTCGTAATTGTTGGTGGTGTTTTGGTTAATGTTATGCATTCAATATTTTTAAAACTAGGTATAAGGCAAAGGTTGATTTGTGAATTTGAGAGTAGATCAGGTCATGATAATATTCAGTTACCGTTAAGTCATGGTTTCAAGCGCATTTTATCTTAGTGGCACTTAATATTATAAACTTTAATTATGAAATTATTTTTAGAAATATTAAAAGGTAATTATTATTACCATCAATATATGGAAGCATTAAACCATAGTCTATGTAATTGTGCTAATTATTTAACAGTTGGCCTAATGACAATGCAAGATAACGAATGATCAACTGAATTGCGAATCAAATCACAATCATTTATTTTCACTCATCAATTTTAAGAGTATAATAAAAAGGAATTGAGTTTGATTTCTTGCAAATCAAAATAGGTGAACCATTTAAGTTTTAGCCGTTTTAAACTATTAGTCCTATTAGAGATTCTTAATCGTAAATAAAGTAGTCACTTGAAACACTTGGCTATTACTGATTTATTTAAAATTACTTGAAATTATAACAAAGTTATAAATAAATAGTTCTTTATGCAATTCTTTTTCGCCTTGGTAAACAACGAAGCCTGATTTACATGTATATCAGATTAACTCATTTATTCAATTACATTAAAATGTTGTCAGCTAAAAATTATTCATGAATTTTCCAGAATCATTTATTATTAAGCTTCAATTATAAGCGACACTGAATAACTTCGAATTGTCATTGAATTTGTTGAATTACACAAAGGCAATATTTATTATTAAAATCGTTTATCCTCTTTTTCAAGAAGATTGCAAATAGGGTTTTTCTGAATTCCAGAAGATTTCACTTAAGGGTCAAGGCCATTGTAGCTCTCTTCATGGAAACATAGTAACCCATGAACGGTTGCCAATTAACTCCATCTGCGAACTTGCTGTGGTTTCCAGGGGCTTCATAGTAATTTCCGTTCAAGTTGCTCTGATGGCAGGCAGCATACCACCAGGCCCCTCTGTATGTGACAGCACAGTTGTCATTCCAGGTGTCATGATCCTGGTCGTGAGTGGAAAACATCATGTTGTTTTGCGGAGCCATTGCATCACCTATTCAATCAAGTAAGATTTAGTAAATAGATAATAATTATTCTCGATTTAGCTGTTAAAATAACCCATAAATAATAAAATAACGCTGTTTTGGTTAGATAGTTTTATCTTAATTATGAAAAAGAATGAAAATAGGAACAACTATTAGGCACTTTTCAATAAAAAATACTTGAAATTTATTTAGAAAAAATAAATAAATGTTTGGATTGTGATTAGATGAATATTTTCTAAATTAATGTATTTGTAATTTAACCTGCTGTGCCACTATAACCGCCGACACTAAGTTTGTAGTTAGTTTCAGGACCACCAATTTTGAATGTGCCATAATGAGCATAGACTTGAGTGTTATTGAAGCTCTGAAGGAACACCGTCATAGCAAAATTATCCTTTGAAGTCAAAATATTCAGTGCCTTAAGTCCTGCAAGAGGAAGGAAAAAAGATTTATTTTCAACTTCCTGTATAGAATATGGAATAGAAAAATTAATTTAGAGAGGCAATCAATTTCTGATTAATTGTCGATAAATAATCAATATGAATTCACCAATCCAGTAATCTCCTTCTGGGTTTCCGAAACCATCCACATAATCATTCCAGTTTCTATAAAAGTCTACCTCACCATTTAACCTACGTTGGAAGATCTAAAACAGAATTTATTTGTTCAAATATTAAACGCAAGAAAAGTAGATAATATCACATACTATCACCGACCCTTTGCATCAAATAATTGATTAATTATTACACTTTTTGAATTAAATGATTTTGTATCAAGAGGGATTAAATTCTCAAACATTAAAAGCAATAAAATTTCACTTTAATTTAATTTTAGACTGTTTGTTTAATTAAATTATTTTTCATCAAAGATTGAAAGAATTAAATAGTCACAAGATATTTTTTGCCATCCACTGAAATCATCACAGGAACTTTCTTAGTTTCTTCTCCAATCTTCAGATTAATCGTTTTGCTCATTTTTGCAACAGCATCTTCCCAACTGACATGGACTGAAGTCACTGAGAGATATTTGGTAAATATTTTTGAATTGTATAAAATTTAATGATCAGTAAGGTCCAACCACTCAAATCACTGCAAAGTTGTTCGGTGGTCTTGCAAATCGGACTTATTTCGCTGTGAATAACAAACATTAGTTTGAGCATTTATTGATATTGATCAGTTATTTTAATCTTCCCCTTGACTTGGGTAATTAAACTTTTGGGGTAGTGAAAGCCCCACAAACTACCCCTAAAATGCAAACGTCAAACACTGAATACTATGCCTTCAATATATGAACCTACTTTGGAGAGTCAGCCACGCATCTCTTTTCAATCGTTCCACATTCTCTTCTGTATACCATCCATTCTTCCCAATGCCCGCTTTTTGTGGATGCTAGAATATATAAATTGATCATGTACAAAATACTGTACCTCATTATTCAAGTAAAAGTTTATAAAAACTCTAAACTTCCTATTCCTACCGATGAATAAAGACAGGAAGAAAATTTTGGTCATCATCTTTAGAGAACTCCCCAGTAAGAAGAACGTACACCGATGCATTGCGAACGGCGAATTTAAGCCTTTTCTTGTCAGGCTGTTCATGTTAATGATTGCAATTTCTCAACGTCTTCAGCATGAGTCACTTGATGAAGTTCACGTATGATTTTTTTAAAATTATATACCAATTATTTTATAGTTTTCACGAAATCCTTCATTTTTATTCCTTGGCATACCTTAATGTCGTTCATCAATCGGCTTGAATTCGTATGTAAATTGTTCAATAACTTTGATGCATTGACACTATTTTGTTGTTATTTGAGATTTTATTTTGCAAAATAAGGGATAAACGGATGCATTGGTTAGGCTTTGATTAAAACTCAGCTCTTCGACAGCATTCAACACAGCGTTACTGTTTTAGAATAAAGTGAAAGTAAAGGGAGAATTCAACATGCTACCATTTTTTAACAAATAATTTTTTTTCTTCAGACGATAATTTTCAAAAGATTATTAGTGACAAATGTAGTTCATCACACGGATGTCTTTTCTTATGACTTAACGTGCGCTAGCCGCCAAGGAAACAACTAATCCCCGGTGTATGCAGATGCAGAACGTGGCAAAAGTCAAGTGAAAAATTTAAAAACAAAACCTCGATTCAATCACAGATAAACATTATTGATATTGAAAGAAAAGTCACTGCTATGTGATTCAATAAATAAGCCTGAGCTTAACATTATTATGATTTCTCTTTGCTTGTAAAATTTTACTTGCCGTGCCGCTACATCCTCCAACATTCAGTTTGTAGTTGCTTTCAGGACCACCAACTACAAAGATGCCATATCGAACAAATGACTGAGTACCGTTGAAAGTTTCCAAAATAAAGTCATATCTAATTTCCCAGTTGAATTTAAGATGTTTAATGTTCGACGTCCTATGGAATAATAAATAATTTAAATTGATCGAGTTTAAATTATAATGATTTCTTAATCACCGATAAATAATTCCACAAATCCACTAACGTAATCATTCCATTTCCTACAAAAGTATCTCTTACCATTGATCCTGCGTTGGGATATCTACGAAACAAGTGGCACTATTTTCTTATTGGTTTTTGTTTAAAGTTTGTTTATTTATTTATTTAAATCACTATTTTCAGTCATTCAATATTCAAGAATCTGAATAAGGCAATGCTTGATTTGTGAATTTTAGATTGGAACAAGTCATGATAATCCTCAATTACTCATGGTTTAAAGCGCATTTAATTTAATAGCGTCTAATATTATACAATACAATTATGAAATTACTTCTAAAAATATCAGGAAAAACTTATGATTATCCTCGATAGAAGGAAGTATTGAAACCATGTTCCTTGAAATTGCACTAATTATGTAACAGTTGGCCTAATGACGATGCAAGATAACGAATGATCAACTGAATTTCGCATCAATTCACAATCATTTAATTTCAAATACAAATTTTGAGAGTCTAACCAAACGGAATAAAACTTGATTTCATGTTAATCAATTCAAGTGTGCCTTTTAAATTTTAGCCATTTTAAACAGATAATACCCATTAGAAAGATTTTAATCGTTAATAAAGTAATCAATCGACCAAATAGCATGTTGTTGATTTATTTAAAGTTATTTGAAAGTATTGTAAAGTTTACTATATTGTGATGCAACTCATTATCACTTTAGAAAACTACGAATCCTGATTATATCCGCATCAGTTTTATTCATTGACTCGATTGTCAGCTGTCAGTTAAAAATTGTTCATAAATTTTTTTAGAAGCATTTATCATGTCAATTATAAACAGCAATGAATGTTTTTGAACAATCAATAATTGCTTTAATTAGATCACAATAAAGACAATATTTATTATTAAAATGGTTTATCCTCAATTTCAAGAAAATGACGTTTAGAATGGAACGAAGTATTTCCGGATTCCAGGAGATTTTACTTCAAGGTCAAAGCCATTGTAGCTCTCTTCATGGAGATATTTGAACCCATGAACACATGCCAATTAACTCCATCTCCATAATTGCTATGGTTTCCAGGGGCCTCGTAGTAATATCCATTCAGGTTGCTATGATGGCAGGCATTATACCACCAGGCACCTCTGTATGTGACAGCACAGCTGCCATTCGCTTTGTCATTATCTTGGTCATGAGTGGAAAACATCATGCCGTTATGAGGTGTCATTCCATCACCTATTCAATCAATTATGATTTATTTAGTAAACAATAATTAAATAATTAATACCTAAATAATAAAACAATGGTGTTTTGTATTGATTTTTTCATCTTATTTTGAAACAGAAAAAACGTTAAATAGAGACGATGTTTCGGTAATCTTCAAAATAAAAATACCAAAAATATATAAAGAAAAAATAAATATAATTATCATTAGTGAATATTTAAAACAAATTATATTTTCTAAATTAATTTATTTGTAATATAACCTGCTGTGCCGCTATAACCATCGACTTTAAGTTTGTATTTAGTTTCAGGACCACCAATTTTGAATGTGCCATAAGTAGCATAGACTTGAGTGTTATTGAAGCTCTGAAGGAACACCGTCATAGCAAACTTATCCTTTAAAGTCAAAATATTCAGTGCCTTAAGTCCTGCAACAAAAACAATAAAAAGATACAATTTCGACTTCATTTACAGAATATAAAGGACAGGTTAATTTAGAAACTTGAGAGGCAGTCAATTTATTTATAATTATCGATAAAAAATCAACATGAATTCACCAATCCAGTAATCTCCTTCAGGGTTTCCGAAACCATCAACGTAATCATTCCAGTTTCTATAAAAGTCTACCTCACCATTTAACCTACGTTGGAAGATCTAAAACAGAATTTATTTGTTCAAATATTAAACGCAAGAAAAGCAGATAATATCACGTACTATCACTGATCCTTTGCATCAAATAATTGATTTAATGTTACACTTTTTGAATTTCATTATTTTGTATCAAGATGTATTAAATCCTCACAAGATACATTTTGCCATCCATTGAAATCATCACAGGAACTTTCTTAGTTTCTCCTCCAATCTTCAGATTAATCGTTTTGCTCATTTTTGAAACAGCATCTTCCCAACTGACATGGACTGAAGTCACTCGAATATATTAGGTAATTACTTTTGTATTGTTTAAAATTATAAATTCAGTAAGGCCCAACCACTAAAATTACTGCAAAGTTCTTTGCTGGTTTTACAAATCGGAGCTATTTCGCTGTGTATAAAAAATTACTTTCAATAACATTCATTGGTATTGATAGGTGATTTTATTCATCTCCTTGACTTTAGGAGTTAAAATTTTGGGATAGTGAAAGCTTCTACCCTAAGATGCCTGCATCAAACACTGGATACTAAGACTTCAATATTTAAACCCACTTTGGAGAGTCAGCCACGCATCTCTTTTCAAGCGTTCCACATTCTCTTCTGTATACCATCCATTCCTCCCAATGCCCGCTTTTTGCGGATGCTAGAATTATATAAGTATATAGAATATTGTACTAAATTTGCATGTAAAATATTAAAAACTGCTCTAAATTTGATATTCTTACCAATGAATAAAGACAGAAAGAAGATCCTGATCATCATCTTTAGAGAACTCCTCGTAGAAGTACGTACTCCGATGCAATGCGAACGGCCAATTTAAATAATTACTCGTCACGTGCCTCAGTTTAATGGATGTTATTTCTCACCATCGTCAGCGAAACTCACATAAGGAAGTTCTTGTGAGATTTTTTAAATTAAATATTGTGTTTGATGAAGTTTGGATGAACACATTTATTTATACGCTTTGGTATGATTTAATGAATTCTTTCAATCGACGACAATTCGTGTTTAAATTGTTCAATAACTTTAAGGCCTTGACGCTATTTTGTTGATTTTACAATTTGATTTTGCAAAAAAAAGGAACAAACGGCTTCAATGGCGATGCTTTGATTAAAGCTAAGCTTTTCGACACCGCGACCATCTAGTAACAAATTATTTTTTCTTGCTGCGATAATTTCCACAAATTAATTAACGACACACAGCTCATAACACGGAGTTATTATTAACGTATATCACGTACCAAGACAACAACCAATCCCTGGTGTATGCAGATGCAGAACGTGGCAAATGTCAAATGAAAAATTTAAAAACAAAACCTCGATTCAAACTCGAATAAACAATGTAGATATTGAAATAAAAGTCATTAACCAAACCGGTGATTGAACGAACCTACATATGAGGCGATTGATAGAAATACAAAATGAAAACAATGAAGAAAACAAAACTTGTCCATAAATCTCAAAAGCTAAGATGGCATCTCTATTCGAACAAATGTTATTTCAACGACAAGGCCATTACGGCTATTTTCATTGATTCGTGATGGCCAGTGAATTGAAACCAGACCACGCCGTCTGCATAGTTGCTATGGTTTCCTGGAGCGGGATAATAGTGTCCGTTCAGGTTACAACTGTGACAATCGGCATACCACCAGGCTCCTCTGAATTTATCTGCACAATTGCCGCTCCAAGTATCATGATCCTGATCTTGAGTGGTAAACATCATGTTTTGTTGGTAATTCATTGCATCGCCTGCCAATAGGAAATGCTAATAATGTATTCTTATTATTAACTATTTCAATTTTATTAATAAATTTATAATTAGCATAGCTTAATATTAAAACCATTTGTATACTTTAAAAAAATAGCAAATAAATTCAAAAATGTTTGAAAAAAATTAACATTATTTTGTTTTTTATTTATATACTTTTACTGTTATTATTTATAATTTTACCTGCTGTGCCACTATATCCTCCAACATTCAGTTTGTAGTTGCTTTCAGGACCACCAACTACAAAGATGCCATATCGAGCAAATGCTTGAGTACCGTTGAAAGTCTCCAAAAATACAGTCATATCGAATATCCCAGTTGAAGTTAAGATGTTTAATGCTCGAAGTCCTGCGGAATTATAAATAATAAATAATTAAAATAGATCGAGTTTAAATTTTAATGATTTATTAATCACCTATCCAAAATTCTCCTTCTGCATCCCCAAATCCATTAACGTAATCATTCCATTTCCTATAAAAGTCTACATTGCCATTGAGTCTGCGTTGGAATATCTACGAAATAAATGACACTGAATTCTTGCAATTTTTCATTTAAAATTTATTTATATATTTAAAGTGTAGATTATTGCTTGCGGTATATGTTTAAAATTAAATCTTACAAGATATTTTGTGCCATCGGTAGATATCATGATTGGAACATTTTTGGATTCATATCCCATTTTCAAAAAAACTGATCCGTATATTTTCGTAACTGCTTCTTCCCAAGTAGAGTAGACGACTGTTGTTGGGGGTGCTAGGCATGGAATATATAAAAGTGTTTTGTATGTTGAAATTATTAAAAAGAAATATTTAATCCCAACGGCTTTGTTCACTGCAAAGCTGCCCGCTTATCTCGCAAGTAGGAGTTGTTTCGCTGGAGATTTTGATGAAGTTATTAGTCGTACAGAAAGGTTTTGTTTTCCTTCTCCCACTCTAACCTTGAAGAATCAGCCACGCATCTCTTTTCCACTATTCCGCATTCTTTTCGGTAAACTATCCATTCCTCCCAATGCCCAGCACTTGCAGAAGCTATGGAAAGCAGAAGTAAATTTAAACTACAATTTAATACTATAAACGAATTAAAAATCCTGACTAATTTATTTGCATTTCAAATATGTTTAATGAATTAATTTTATTATTAATCGTATCACTACTCATACCGATGACTGCCAATAAAGAAATAATCTTAATAAACATCATTCAAATTTCGTAGAAATTCAGTGTGATCATCGATCTTTATATATTTTTCTACTGAGCAAGACAGAGATTACACAAACAAAATTCCGCATCTTACAAGGAAGTACGCTTCTCTGATTAGATTTAATTTTTATATAATATTTTTAGCAAATATTATCACGTACTACAACGGATTCTTTGTATCAAAGTTAATTGTTAAAGATTCCTGCTGACTAAATCAGATAATCTAGCTAGCTAAGACGCCGCAAAAAAAAATTATTTATTACATTATTATATAGAAAATTCAGTCACAAGAGTCAGTAGTTGACAAACTGAGAAGTTCAAAGAATTTCAATTGATGATCATTCAAGCGTGTCGGGAGGGACTCGTCAATCAATTGCGTTTATTGTAATTGTAGTCCATATGCAATTATTTTATACCTGATCGGAATAAATAATATATAATAAATTAAATATTTAACTATTAACTATTAACTATTAATATAATTCGGTTTGGGTTCATAAATATGTAAATATTATGCCATTATAAAAATTTTATCGGATATTAAAATAATACATTTTATAATAATATATGTATTGTAATATTACTTTATAATTTTAATTTAAAAAATTATAATAATATATTTAATAATATTACATATAATAATGACTGTTATTATTTTTATTATAACCATTATATATATTAATTTATATAATTGTAATTTTTATAGAAATCAAATCTATTTACCTTTCATAAAACTTAAATAAATTATTTATCGATCAGTACGAATTGGTTGTATAAATATCGTCATAAATTATCGTAATAAAATGAGTTAAGAAGTTCTTCAACCATTTGACTTGGATTTTTGAGTGCTCATGTAAATGCTGCTGGTGTTCTAAGAGGCTGTTCATTGTAAATGCACTCAATAATATTTAAAACAGCTGAATGAATAAGGTGAACAAACCTTGAATTGTTAATTCAAAGCAGGGAGTCTTTTAAACGCATTTTTATTTAAATGATGTTACATTAATAATTAATAATAACAATTTAACATTGATAAATTATTTCTAAGTAATAGTAAGTAAAAATTATGATCATTAATATCGATATGTGGAAGCTCTTAGGATAAGGTTTGGAATATTACTTAAACAATGTTCTGTTTAATTGTAATGATTTTGTAAATAAGATTATCTTGGTCAAATAAATTTGTCACTCCATCAAACTCTCGCAACCTTATTGCCAACAGAAAAACATTAATTACTTATTCAATAGCAATACTTAGCTGTCAGCTAGAAATTATTCGTAAATTTCCCAAAGCCAAATAACCACCGCTAACCACCATTAACAACACCAACGCCTGAATTTCTTCAAGCTATCAATAATTGGCTTTATTCATTCACACTAAAGAAAATTTTTATTTATCAATAGAATCATCCATAATTTCATGAAATTATTATCCATAATAGGAGACTGAAACTCCATCAAGTGGATTTATTTCAAGGACAAAGCCATTATCGATCTCTTCATGGAAACGTAGTAGCCCAAGAATGGCAGCCAATTAATTCCATCAGCATAATTGCTGTGGTTTCCAGGGGCCTGGTAATAATTTCCATTGAGATTGCTCTGGTGGCAGGAAGCATACCACCATGCCCCTCTGAACAAAACTGCACAGTTTCCAGAATTAGTATCGTGGTCCTTGTCTCGAGTGGAGAACATCATGTTGTTTTGCGCAGTCATTGCATCACCTAATCAATCGAATAAGATGTTCGGATTTGTTTCCTTCTCATTATTGAAAAAGAAAAAATATTATGGCAAATAGGGTTTAGAAACTGTTTAATTATTTGAAATACATAAAATAAGACATTTAAAAAATGGATATACTAATCATGATTCATTGAACAGCTATAGAAAATATATTTTCTAAATTAATTTATTTGTAATTTAACCTGCTGTGCCACTATAACCGCCGACATTAAGTTTGTAGTTAGTTTCAGGACCACCAATTTGGAATGTGCCATAATGAGCATAGACTTGAGTGTTATTGAAGCTCTGAAGGAACACCGTCATAGCAAACTTATCGGTTGAAGTCAAAATATTCAGTGCCTTAAGTCCTGCAAGAGGAAAAAAGATGATCAATTTATTTTCAACTTCATTTACAGGATATTAAGGAGAGATTAACTAAGTATCGTGAGAGGCAATAAATTTCTGATAAATTATCGATAAATAATCAACATGAATTCACCAATCCAGTAATCTCCTTCAGGGTTTCCGAAACCATCAACGTAATCATTCCAGTTTCTGTAAAAGTCCACCTCACCATTTAACCTACGTTGGAAGATCTAAAACAGAATTTATTTGTTCAAACATTATACGCAAGAAAAGTACATAATATCACGTACAATCAATGATCCTTAGCATCAAATAAATCACTTAATGTTACACTTTTTGAATTAAATTATTTTGTATCAAGATGTATTAAATCCTCACAAGATACATTTTGCCATCCATTGAAATCATCACAGGAACTTTCTTAGTTTCTTCTCCAATCTTCAGATTAATCGTTTTGCTCATTTTTGAAACAGCATCTTCCCAACTGACATGGACTGAAGTCACTGGAAAGATATAAGGTAATTACTTTTGTATTGTTTAAAATTATAAATTCAAAAAGGTCCAACCACTCAAATCACTGCAAAGTTGTTCGCTGGCTTTACAAATTGGAGCAATTTCGCTGTTAATAAAAAAAATTACTTTGAATAACACTCATTGGGATTGATCAGTGCTTTTAGTCGTCCCCTTGACATGGTGAAATTAAAGTTTTGAGGTAGTGAAAGCGTCTACCCTAAGATGCCTGCATCAAAGACTGGATACAAAACCTTCAATACTTGAACCTACTTTGGAAAGTCAGCCACGCATCTCTTTTCAACCGTTCCACATTCTCTTCTGTACACCATCCATTCCTCCCAATGCCCACTTCTTATGGAAGCTAAAATTTATAAATTCATCATGTACAAAATACTGTACCTTATTATTCAAGTTAAAGTTTGTAAAAGCTCTAATCTTCATAGTATTACCGATGAATAAAGACAGGAAGAAAATCTTGGTCATCATTTTTAGAGAACTCCTAAGTAAAAAGTGTGTACTCCGATGCAATGTGAACGGCGAATTTAAACAATTTCTTGCCAGCCTGTTCAGTTTAATGGTTGCAATTTTTCAATGTCTTCAGCATAAGTCACATTATGAAGTGCTTGTGAGGTTTGTTTAATTAAATATCAAGTTTTTTTCACGAAAACCTTCTTTTTTATTCTTGGCATATTTTAATGACGTCCATCAATCGACAACAATTTTTGTTTAAATTGTTCAATAACATTAATGCATTGATGATGGTATGCTGTTATTTGCGATTTTGTTTTGCAGAAATGAAGGATAAAACAGATGCAATGATGATGCTTTGAAATTGATTAAAACTCAAATCTTCAAATAAATTCATACATGATATTGAGTATATATATATATATATATATATATATATATATATATATATATATATATATATATATATATTGAGTTATTTCTCGTAACCATTCCATAGACATAATTGATTAAAAATAATTAAAAATTCTCCAAATCTAAACGGTACCCTTGATCATTCAAAACCAATAAAAATAAAATATAAAATGCTAAAACTTGTGCAAGATGTATTAAAAAAAAATAAAGACTCCTCATTCATGAGATCACTCACTCTGCAATCCATGCCAGAGATATAATTGTAAAATGTGCTCCACTAAATATATTTATTATAATCCTTGAATCAGCTGGTTAAAAATCGATAATATTAACTCATCAATTTCACAGAAACTTCGAACTGATATTTTAAGCGGAATGTATTGGAAATTAGTTTTAGTAAAACCACCAAATTCGAGTTCATCTCAGTTTGTTTCCAAATTAAGCGTAGCCATCTAACAGCGCTAATACTGATAATTCAGAACCCATCATTTCTCTATTTTTCCCGAAGATCAAGTCAAATAACCTAATTTGGAAAAACTCAAAAACCGCAAAAGATTATTTATTCGAGAATCAAGTAAGTAGTTGATAGAACCCGGAAATATAGTTGGAAAAGGGTAGAAATGTTGGAAAACGATTCCTTGCTCTTTGGCTCAAAATGCAGTCTCGCCTCAAAACATGCAAATGGACCAAATTTCCAAGTTGTTTTATGATCTTTCTTAAATACTGATAAAGGGTCAATAATTATTGTAACTTTAGACTCTAAAAACTACGCTTGGAAATGTCTTTATAGCCCCGTATGGATTTGGACAGAATGAAAGCAAAGATTAATTAATAATCGATGCTGTCACTAATTTTACCGAATAAAATAAATTCGTCTGAAAGTGAAGAAAGCTGATTTCAAGGATTTCAAGGCAAACCATTACTGCTCTCTTCATTGATGACCCATGAATGGATCGAAACTCACTCCATCTGCAAAGTTGGTGAGAAGTCGCGGACTTAATAATTACTGGTCGTAGTAATTTCCATTCAAATTCATGACAACCAGAATACCTTCAGGCTCCTCTGAAAAAGAGCACTGCTCTGGAATCTTTACGAAATAAATTCTTGCTGGTTTACATTTAAAGTTTATTTATTTATTTATTTATTTATACTTTAGTTAGTGGCAATGGCAATGGTTGTTTTGTGAATTTTAGATTGGATCAAGTCATGATAATCCTCAATGACCTTTAAGTCATGGTTTCAAGCGCATTTACTTTATTGCCGCATAATATTATGCAATACAATTATGAAATTACTTCTAAAAATATTCGGAAAAAATTATGATTACCCTCGATAGAGTGAAGCATTAAAACCATGATCCTTGTAATTGCACTAATTATTTAACAGTTTGCCTAATGACGATGCAAGATAACGAATGATCAACTGAAATTCGCATCAATTCACAATGATTTACTTTCAAACACAAATTTTGAGAATTTAATAGAACGGAATTAAATTTGATTTCTTGTTAATTAATACGAGTGCCATTTTAAACTGTTACTACTATTAGAAAATTTTAATCGTAAATAGAGTTATCAATACAAACACAACAGAATGTTGTTGATTTCTTTAAAGTTGTTTGAAAGTATTATAAAGTTTTACGTATTGCGATGCAATTCGTTATCATTTTAGCAAACTACGAAGCCTGAATACATGCGCATCAGTTTTATTCACTTATTCAATTGTCAGTATAAAATTATTCATAACTTTCTCAGAACAATTCATCATGTTAACTATAAACAACACTGAATGTCTTTGAACTAAAGAGAATATTTGTTATTAAAATCGTTTATCCTCAAGACAACTGGGGAGGAGAGAAATTTTTCCGGATTGCAGAAGATATTACTCCAAGGATAATAAAGCCATTGTAGCTCTCTTTATGGGAACATGGTCACCCATGAAAGGTTTCCAATTAACACCATCTGCTAATTTGCTATGGCTTCCAGGGGCTTCATAGTAATATCCATTCAGGTTACTGCTATGGCAGGCAGCATACCACCAGACCCCCCTGTATGTGACAGCATAGTTGTCATTCGAAGTAGTCGTGATCCCGAAAACGGATGCAATGGTGATGCTTTGATTAAAACTCAGCTCTTCGACGGCATTCTACACGGCGACCATCTATCAACAAATTATTTATTTCTTCATGGGATAATTTTCACAAGCTAATTACCGACACACAAATCGTAACGCGGATGTTTTTTTGGCTTATCAATTAACTTGCGGCAAGTACTAAGGCAACGACCAATCCCCAGCTTATGGACATCCATGCAGAAAGTATCAAAAGTCAAATGAAAAATTTAAAAACAAAACCTTGTTTATTTATATATTTAAAGTGTGGATTATTGCTTCGGGTATGTTTTTAAAATTAAATCTTACAAGACATTTTGTGCCATCGATAGACTTGGAACATTTTTGGATTCATTTCAAATTTTCAATTTCCACCTGATACGTATATTTTCGTTACTGCTTCTTCCCAAGTAGAGTAGACGACTGTTGTTGAGGGTGTTAGGCATGGAATTTTTAAAGGTGTTTTTGCAAGTTGAAATTATTTTTTAAAAAATATTTAATCCCAACGGCTTTGTTCACTGCAAAGCTGCCCGCTTATCTCGCAAGTAGGACTTGTTTCGCTGGAGATTTTGATGAAGTTATTAGTCGTATATAAAAGTATTGTTTTCCAACTCCCATTCTAACCTTGAAGAATCAGCCACGCATCCCTTTCCCACTGTTCCGCATTCTTTTCGGTAAACTATCCATTCCTCCCAATACCCGGCATTTGCATCTCCTTCTTCTCCTTCAGCGTAAAAATTGGTTCGCTTGCGTTTCAGAGCTTACATTTGCTAATTTTCACTCCAACTCTTAATTCTCATATAAAATCTCGACATTCACCCTCATTCCGGTTTATATTCCTAGTCAACTTTGCCCATTCTACCAATTAAATTCTGCAATGTCCCATCATCCCTCATCAACAAGTCCTGGGAAAGTATTAACCTGATCAATTCTTAAAAATACAAGGTAATGCCTCTTAATTACTCACCGACTGGGAATATGTCCTTAACTTCGTGGGTTAGATAAACATTGTCAGGACTCTGTTGGCAGAGTACCGGGAGTTGGGGGTGGCATAGTAAATTTATTTTGTATTAAATTTTGTCGGGACTGAGAAAAAGTGGCATAATAACGAGAGTGGCATAATAGCGAGAGTGGCATAGTAGCGAGATTTAACTATATCATGTTTAAAAGTATGACAGAAGAGTGGAAGAGGGTTTAATTTGTTGGAGGTCCAATAAGCCACTAATCCTAATAGAAAATCTTATTCACAAACAAAGAGATCACTCTAAGCAGTCGTCTTTTTTTTATTACATTAATTTAAAATTATTTGAAATTATTGCAAAGCTGTAATTAATATGTAATTATTTTTCAATATCTCAAGCATTTGCAAGATTATTATCAACTATTGCAACTTTATTTATTTATTCAATAGCAATAATTAGCTGTCAGCTAGAAATTATGCTTAAATTTTCCAGAACCAAATAATCATAGCTTCGAACATTAACAACGCCTGAATATTTTCAAGCTATCAATGGTTGCTTTTATTAAATCAAACTAAAGAGAGTATTTATTTTAATAGCGTATTATCTCCAGTTTAAAAAACTAATAGGAGACTGAAACTCTTCTGGATTCCAGTAAGTTTTATTTCAATGACAAGGTCATTACTGCTATCTTCAATGATTCTTTATGGCCCTTGAATTGATACCAATTAACTCCGTCTGCCTGATTACTATGAATTCCTGGAGCCGGATAATAATATCCATTCAGGTTGCTGTGATGGCAGGCGGCATACCACCAAGCCCCTCTGTATTTGACGGCACAGTTCTCACCCGAAGTGTCATGATCCTGGTCGTGAGTGGAAAACATCATGTCGTTTTGCGGAGTCATGTCATCGCCTATTCAATCATATAGATACAGTTTAGTTATTAAATAAATAACAATAATATAAACCTAATTTTAAAATAAAAAAGTTTCAAAAATGAAAAATGCTAAAATATCATATAAAGATAATATAAAAATACTGAATATGTTTAGTTAAAAAAGTTTAAAAATTATGGTTTACAAATGAATGTAATTGTAATTTAACCTGCTGTGCCACTATAACCGCCGACGCTAAGTGTGTAGTTAGTTTCAGGACCACCAATTTGGAATGTGCCATAACGAGCATAGACTTGAGTGTTATCGAAGCTCTGAAGGAACACCGTCATAGCAAACTTATCTTTTGAAGTCAAAATATTCAGTGCCTTAAGTCCTGCAAGAGGAAAAAAGATGAATTTATTTTCAACTTCATTTACAGAATATGAAGGAAAGGTTAATTTATAAACAACAGATCAATCATTTTGCTGATTAATTATCGGTAAAAAATAAATTGTAATTCACCAATCCAATAATCTCCTTCTGGATTTCCGAAACCATCAACGTAATCATTCCATTTCTTATAAAAGTCCACCTCACCATTTAATCTGCGTTGGAAGATCTAAAAAATAATTGTTTTTGATTAAATGCAAAAAAATATTATTTTCTAATTTAACTTTAGACTGTTTGTTCAATTAAATTTTTTTTCATCGATAAAGAATTAAATAGTCACAAGATATTTTGTGCCATCCACTGAAATCATCACAGGAATTTTCTTAGTTTCTTCTCCAATCTTCAGATTGATCGTTTTGCTCATTTTTGCAACAGCATCTTCCCAACTGACATGGACTGAAGTCACTGGAAGATATTAGGTAATTACTTTTGAATTGTTTAAATTTATAAATTCAGTAAGGCCCAACCACTCAAATCATTGCACTGCTGTTCGTTGTTCGTACAAATTGGACCAATTTCGCTGTGAATCAAAAAATCATACTATCAAATATTTATTCGATACTGGGTAGTGTTTTATCCATTCCCATTGACTCTGCGGAGGTTTATATTTTTGCAAGGATAAGGGATGTGGAAGCCTCCTTCTTAGATCAAATAAGTAGAAAAAAATCATTCAATATCTGCACATACCTTGGTGAGTCAGCCACGCATCTCCTTTCAACCGTTCCACATTCTCTTCTGTACACCATCCATTCCTCCCAATGCCCACTTCTTATGGAAGCTAAAATTTATAAATTGATCATGTACAAAATACTGTACCTCATTATTCAAGTTAAAGTTTGTAAAAGCTCTAATCTTCATATTATTACCGATTAATAAAGACAGGAAGAAAATCTTGGTCATCATTTTTAGAGAACTCCTAAGTAAAAAGTGTGTACTCCGATGCAATGCGAACGGCGAATTTAAACAATTTCTTGTCAGCCTGTTCAGTTTAATGTTTGCAATTTTTCAACGTCTTCAGCATAAGTCACATTATGAAGTGCTTGTGAGGTTTGTTTAATTAAATATCAAATTTTTTCACGAAAATCTTCTTTTTTATTCTTGGCATATTTTAATGACGTCCATCAATCGACTACAATTTTTGTTTATATTGTTCAATAACATTAATGCATTGATGATGGTATGTTGTTATTTGCGATTTTGTTTTGCAGAAATGAAGGAAAAATAGATGCAATGACGATGCTTTGAAATTTATTAAAACTCAGTCCTCCAAATATTCGTGCAAGATACATTAATGAGTTATCTTTCGTAACTTTTCCGCAGACATTAAGGAATACAAGAATCAGTAATTCTCAGCATAACAAAGTGATTTCCTTGATGAATCAAAACCAATCAAAATAAATAAATGAACAAAGATTTCTCATTCTTGAAATCCATTCCAGAAATATAATTTAAAAAACATTCTGCTAATCTAGTAAGCCATCAATTAGCTTTAGATCACTAGGATTAATTCACCAATTTCATATAAACTTAATTTAATTTTACTATTACCACCAAATCCAGGTTCATCTCACAATGTTTTCAACTCAGCAAATTGACGGCGCTGGTCGTGAAGAACCCATCATTCCTTTTTTTTCAGTGGCTTCGACAGCCTTCTCTCTATCCTCTCCATTCTGGAATGAAGTGACAATAACAAGGGAATCCAGTATGCGACCTTCCGTGTGACCCAAACCACTTTCTACCCTTGAGACAACAACTTTCAAGATTATTAAAGACATACTTCCTCTCGCCCCTCTGATGATTTTGATATCTTGTTTGCTTATCATTTAATGTCAGGGCAACAAACATTCTTTGGTAATGGCCACTCAAAGAGACCGTAGCAAAAATGAAGAAAAACTACGATTAAGCCTTGATTCAATCTCACATCACCAATTCCAATAAAGTCATTGCTATGTGATAAATTAACTAAGCTTGTGGTTGAATGACCTAAGATGCCCTATCGAATGAAAAATAATAAATATTTGAAATTCACAAAATTTATATTTTAATAATTTATGTAATGACCATTACAAAATTATCTTTCTGGATTCTCAAATCCGTTAGCATTACTATTGTTTTCTATATGTAAGTCACTGTTTCGAATGTTCCCAAATGTCATCGTTCGTCATGTTTTCGGTAACGACATTCAAAATCCAGTATATCTTGATGAAAGCATTCTCCTTGCTCTCTCGAGAACACATCCACATCCTCCTTAAACTTGTCGAGGTAGGCATCACGAAAACGAAGCTTAATAGACATACCCATTTCGTGGTACTTGCGCATAAGTGTTTTTATCAACTCTACATAAATTTCTACCTTGTTCATAACTAGAGAAACCTCTCACCACTTCTAGAATACTGTACTAAGCCACTCTCTTTCCCTGTGAGTTGCTGAGAAAATTCTGCAGACTTCAAGACTATTTTTATCTGAATGCCGACAAAACTGCCAGCTTTGATATTGGCCTTAAATATCAGGAATATTCAGGAAGATTTTCAGACATCATGTGAAAGCTGAAGACTCTCTATCTAAGGTCGTGACAAACTTTTTTTGTGAGTCCTCTTTGATGTGGTGAGGTGCCATTAGCATCCATGGGGATCCACCGATGTTTCCATTTGACATTGTGTTCTTTCTTTTCAGAATCCAGGACGTTCTGGTCAGTGCTTCTGTTGATAATGATTTGGTGATAACGATCTTTCTTATCCCTGCTGCCCCAATGAGCAAAAGTGGTATAAATATTGTGTATAACCACCATGTAAACCCATCTTAAAATCTCCAATAAAAATATACGATTTTAAAATATCAGCATCCTAGTACCAAAAGCAAAGTTTAAGAATTAAAATTAATGTTTACTATTATTTTCAGTTCTATACAAATAAAAAATAACATTATTAAAACAATAGCAAAACGAAAATAAAAATTTGTTATATAATTCTATTTATCGTTTATTTCATTTATTTATTTATTTCTATACACTAACTGAAGGGCCACTTGGACCACTAACACAAGTCTGATTAATACCTGCACAAAAAATATCTACAATGTCAATCAGGTGCAATTTAAAAATTTGCTGAAATCTAACTCGCGAGTTAGATCAGTAAAACATGAGACGAAGCCTCCGACGCTATGCATATGGCGCTATACAAATTAACTATTATTATTATTATTATTATTATTAAATTTACAATTTCGAAAGGTAGGAAGTTTCAGGATTTGACAAGGTTTCTAATGCAAAATGAGAATTGAACAGTATTTAATCATTCATTATTTATTTATTTATTCAATTATTTATTTATTTATTAATAATTTATCGGCATAATTTATTGAACATCGGTGATAAAAAAAAATGTTTAGAACGTTGGCCTATTCATTAGACATTCTGCAATTTTCTAGTGTTAAAGTGGAAGTTAGTCTTTAGAGGATGTGCATTATTATGCATTAAATATTTTTAAGACTGATTAAGGCGGATATTGGCTTGTAAATTCAAGTCAGTAGAAGGACGATATATGCCACAGCGTTTGCGAACTTAAGTCAAGCGACTTACAAATGCATTTATATTAAAAATAAGCAACTATTGTTGTGCAATTTGACAATTGATAAATTGCTTCCAAGTAGTGTTAGGGAGATCATTATGACTAATCTCGGCTTTTGAACGCGTTGAAACCACGTTCTGTGTAATTGTAATAATTATGTGACTGTTGGTCTAATCACAATGCAAGATAACGAATGATCGACCGAATTCTGCATCAACTCACAATCATTTATTTTCATTAACAAAATTTGACATTATAAAAGAACGGAATTGAGTTCGATTTCTTGCTAATCAAAATAAGTCAGCCATTTTTAGCCCTTAAAAACCGTTAGTCCTATTAGAAAGTCTTATTAATAAAAAATAATCATTCAACTAGTGGTCTGTTGATTAAATTAAAATTGAATTTCATTAGAATTAATTTGAAGTTTTATCATTTTTTTTTAAATTATATAATTCTTTTTCATTCTCGAAAACACTCGCAACCCAATTACAACAGTGCAACTTTATTTACTGATTCAATATCGATAATTACCTGTCAGTTAGAAATTATTTATAAATTTTCCAGAACCAAATAACCATAGCTTCAAACGCTTAACAACACCAACGCCTGAATATCTTCAAGCTATCAATGATTGCTTTTATTAAATCAAACAAAATAGAATATTTATTGATAAAGCGTATTATTTTTCAAAATAAGTTTTAAAAAATAATAGGGGTCTGAAACCCTTCTGGATTCCAGCAAGCTTTATTTCAATGACAAGGCCATTACTGCTATCTTCAATGATTCATGATGCCCCCTGAATTGAAACCAATTAACTCCATCTGCGTAGTTACTGTGATTTCCTGGAGCAGGATAATAATATCCATTCAGGTTACTACTATGGCAGTTATCATACCACCAAGCCCCTCTAAATTTGACAGCACAGTTATCATTCCAGTTGTCATGATCCTGGTCTTGAGTGGAAAACATCATGTTGTTTTGCGGAGCCATAGCATCGCCTATTCAATCACATTACGAATTATTAAATAAACATTAATTAAAAGAAAATTATAAATAACAAAATAACGGATTGGTTTTTCAATTTGTATTGAAAAAGTAAACTTTTTTTTTAATTGTTAAAAAGAGGCAATATTTAGAAACTATTCGATGTAAAATGCCTAATATATGCTTAAGACAAAATAAACATACTGATTTAGCTTCAGCTAAAAAGTTATAAAAATGTAGTTTAAAAATTAAAAGTTAAAAAATTAATTTATTTGTAATTTAACCTGCTGTGCCACTATAGCCGCCGACTTTAAGCTTGTAGTTAGTTTGAGGACCACCAATTTGGAATGTGCTATAATGAGCATAGACTTGAGTGTCATTAAAGCTCTGAAGGAACACCGTCATAGCAAATTTATCGGTTGAAGTCAAAATATTCAGTGCCTTAAGTCCTGCAAGAGGAAAAAAGATGATCAATTTATTTTCAACTTCATTTACAGAATATGAAGGATATGTGATCATATGAGACCAATCAATTACTGATTAGTTATCGGTAAATAATAAATATGAATTCACCAATCCAGTAATCTCTTTCTGGGTTTCCGAAGCCATTAACGTAATCATTCCAATTTCTATAAAAGTTCACCTCATCACTTAACCTGCGTTGGAAGATCTGGAAAGCATTTATTTGTTCAAATATGAAATGAAACAAAAATTCGTTTTTAATTCCCCATTTTTGTTTTAGACTAATTACAGTATTAAGAGGAGTTAAAGTCTCACAAGGTATTTTGTGCCATCCGCTGAAATCATCACAGGAACTTTTTTAGTTTCTTCTCCAATCTTCAGATTAATCGTTTTGCTCATTTTTGAAATAGCATCTTCCCAACTGACATGGACTAAAATCACTGAGAGAAATTGGGAAAATATTTATAGTGTGCTCAAAATTATAAGTTCACTAAAACCAAACCATTCAAGTCACTGCAAGGCTGTTCTATGGTCTCACAAATAGGACCTATTTCGCTGGGAATTAAAATTCGTTCGTTTAAATATTCGTTAGATACTGGATAGTGTTTTACCCATGCCCCATGACTTTGGGGAGATTATTATTTTTGGGGGAAGGATAAGACAAGTTGTAGATCGAACACGTACAAAAAACAAACACTGGATACTAAGCCTTCAATATTTGAACCTACTTTGGTGAGTCAGCCACGCATCTCTTTTCAACAGTTCCACATTCTCTTCTGTATACCATCCATTCCTCCCAATGCCCGCCTCTTGTGGAAGCTTGAATGTATCGATGTTGTAAAAAGTGTCACACATCAATATTCAAGTAAAAGTACATGAAAGGTTCGGCTTTTTAGGTTGAAAAGAAAATATAATGAAATTGTTTATCTAGTGGTCATTTGTCAACCAACTTAATAAATAGTTCATTGTGGTAATACACCGTTCCATGACGTCTGAAAATTTTAAGTTGCAAGTAAAGACACTAAAAATTGTCCGTATTTTTTTAAAATCGAAAGTATGTACTTAACTAGGAATGAACACACTAAGTATTTACTTAACTATTGTAGCTTTCCACTAGAAAACACTGTAATTTGTAGTTCTTTTTCCAATTTTTTAGTATTAACTGAACTAAATACTCAATTTAACCATTATTCTAAATTTCATGTTCTTACCGATGAAGAGAGACAGAAAGAAGACTCCGGTCATCATCTTTAGAGAACTCCTCAGTATGAAGTATGTACTCCGATGCAATGCGAACAGCGAATTTAAATAATATCGCCAGGTGGTTCAGTGTAATGAATGCAATTTTTCAACGTCTTCAGCATAAGTCAGATAAATAAGTGCTCGTGAGGTTTGTTTAATTAAATAACGAGATTCTTGAAGTTTGATAAAGACCTTCAATTTTTATTCTTGGCATATTCTAATGTCATCCATTAATCGACCAAAATGAAAATGTTAATTTTTCAATTACTTTAATGCATTTCCATTTTTCTGAGTGTTATTTGCGATTTTATTTTGCAAAAAGAAGGATAAAACAGATGCAGTGGTGATGCTTTGAAATTGATTGACACCCAGTTCCTCAAATATATTCATACGGGTTGCAGTAATAGTCTTTCTTTCTTTTCCTTTTACCTTTTTGTAAGCAATAAAGATTAATAAATAATCCGAACTTCACAACTTAGCCTTGGTTGATCAAAATCACAATCCTGTTCAAATAACGAAATTCTAATTCAATTGTAAAAATTTCATTTACAAGACCATAATGGAAACTTCGTACATTGTATATTTTAAACTTTTCAGTGTCCTTCGTGAATTTTTCAATGTTTTAGTACATTATTTAAAAGTAATGGATCGCAAACAATCAAATTAAAATTATGGCAAAAAATTTCATAAGTAAAAACAATAATATAATTAAAATGATAAATATTTATTTATTTAACTAGTCGATATTTAAGATCAACCAAAAGGGTTTATTGGTAAAATTTAAAAAAAATTAATTAAAAAAAAACTATTTTATTACTCGATAAATGATCTTTCTATGCAATATACATCGTCGACTATGACGGATGGGATAAAAAGCGAGTATGTTTATTATTTTATAAATCTACAATTTCGATTATTTAGTATTTTATATTTCTGACAAGATTCTTATAAGCACAAATTGATTCAAAATGCCGAAAGTAGTCTCAAAAAGTACCGTATGCGTGGACTTCAAAGACCAGGAGGAATACAAAGACCAGAAGCCTTTACACGTTTATTATTGTTTGTGTGGACAAATATCACTAATTCTGGATGGTCCACTCGAAAAACTTCCACTCAGAAAACTAGATGGCGCTCGCATCATCGATTCCTCGAAACACGCGCACAAGATAACCTGCGTGGTCGATAATGTCGTTTACTTGAAGAGAGAAGAAGGTATTGAAAAGCAGTATAGATTCAAGTGTAAAAGCTGCAACTTGTGGCTATACTACAGGCACAGGGACGACAATCAAGTTACTCACATCGTCGAAGGAGCTTTAGTTAAACACATCGATGGACATAACAAGCCCGATGTATACTCTCAGTTATCGGAACCGAAAAAGGTTATGGTGAAGAGGCATACAAAGACCGCTGGAAAATTCGGATCCGTGACGGTCTCAACCATTGATGAAGAGGAAGACGAAATTGAAGCCAAGGAAATTGCAGATTCATATGCTGCCAATGCCAGGGTAATTGAGAAACAGCTTCTGAGGAAAGGCATCAGTAAGAGCAAGTATTTGGATCAGAATGAATCTTACCAATCTGAAATCAAATCCAAGAGGGGAACATTGTTATAATTGTTGTGTGTTAAGTAGATAATCCTTTTTTTTGTGTGTTCATGTTTTTTATCTAATAAATCAGTTAAGAAGTATGAAAAAAATATTCCATTCTGAAATAACTAAAATAAAATCTTATAATAAATCTTGGAATTGATTTCAAAGCTTATGAGTGGCCAATCTCAATGACAATTTATGAATAAGGCCTCGACTATCCGACAAATACAAGTCGATTAAATCAAATACACGGTTATCATTCGTTAACACATTTCTTATGAAACATATACCTAATGCATATCTAACTTCCTCCATTAGTTGGATAAAACAAATTTTACTCAATCCAGCCCTTTTGAAGATTAAAGCAATAACAAAGAGAACTGCATTATTAAATAACAGTCACAGCATATAACAAAAGCTTGAATGAGTACAACCTGTAATATAGCCTTTAGTCCTTCATAAAATATGAGATGGTGAATAGTTGATGGCAAACTGAGAAGTTGTAAGCTGATAAATTTGCAAATTAGGCACAACGTTATATTGTGAGTTCCACCACCACCTAAATTTAATGATATTAAGGTAATGATACTTTTGTTAAATTAAAATTGGCCAAGCTGTAACTAAATACTGCCTCCATGGAAATGTTAACACAAGATCTTTCACGCTAAAGTTGGCCAATAATGGCAGGCAGAAAAGACTTTAAAAATAACAAGAAAACAATTGGATCAAGTGATGTTAATTACCAATCTTTATTTTTTTTAAAATTTTGTCAGACAATGATACAATGAAATTACATTCTTGGTCGAGAATCATTTGTACTTAAATGCAAACAAAATCTAAATCTATCCGATTTAAAATGAAAATGCTTCAAATAATGCAAAGAATTTTTTTTAATGAACATCTCAATCAAAATTCACTTTTAATTAATGTTGTAGCCACCTTTTCCACATGAAACTTCAAATCAATAAAATTGAAGGAAACAAATTTCTGTCTGATATCAGTTTTGAAACCATCATGCACAAAAATACATATGGCAAAAATGTCTTCAAAGCCAAAGCTGATGCATTGAAAACATAAGAACTTAGTTCTTTTAGAAATTGTCTGGAAATGCTCTATTATCTCAAGTCTGTTTGGTTAACATTGAAGGATTATCATTCTCCATTGACCTCAGTTTTGCTTCGATTTTTTTGATTTGCAGATTTCTAATTGCTGCACTGTTGTTCTGTTTTGCTTTGACAGGTCTCTTTGGCTCAACTTGGGTATTTCTGAATTCGCCATCATTGAGAGCATGTCGTACTTGTATCCGTGAACCCATAACGTGTTTAGAATCCAGACCTTTGATTAACTTCTGTGCGTCTTCGTCTGTGGCTACAGTTAAAAAGCAATAACCCTTCGATTTGCCTTTTTCCGGACCACTTCTGTGATAAACGATGTTAAAGTTCTTAATTGAGATTTTAAAATTCTGAAATATTTTGAGAAGAGAATATTCGGTCAAATAAGGATCTAAATTCCCTATCCACAGTCGGCATCCAGCACCGGACGAATCCATTATCTAACCGTAACAACAACAAACTACGCCATATGTTGCGAAGAAATTTGTGAAGACACTAATTTAAAACAATGTATGATTTTAATAGACTTTATAATATTTTTCATTTTTAAAGTTTTATTTTGCACAATTTATAATAGATCATAAAAGAAAAAGTTTTGAAATTGTTTTGAAACAATATTGTTACATGCCCCTACAATTTCTTCAACCAGGAACAATAGCGAACAGGGGATGCTTTGACAAATGTTAATAAATAAACAGACAATGCTTGATGACTTTTCTAATCAATCAATCTACTGATTGCAGATGCAATGCTTTGGAATTGATTAAATCACATTTCTTCAAATATATTCATACAGGGTACATTAATACTCTCAACCTTGATGGAAGATTAGAGATTAAAAAAAAACTGAAAAAAAAAACATTAATCCGAACTCCGAAACTAAGCCTTGGCCAATCATAATAACAATCATGTTCAATTATCTTCAAATTGCGAAACCCAAATTCACTGGCAATCATTTTAGAAACAAGGCCATAATTGTTTTCTTCATGGTTACGTGGTAACCCATGAACGGCTGCCAATTCATACCATTGGCAAAAGAAGTATGATTTCCAGGTCCAGGAAAATATTTTCCATTCAGGTTGCAGGCATGACAAGCCCCATACCACCATGCTCCGTGATAGGTGACAGCGCAGTTGCCGTCGGCATAAGCGTCGTGGTCCTGGTCTTGGGTGGAAAACATCATGTTATTGAGCGGACCCATTGCATCGCCTGGGATCAAAATGAATCAAAGGAGTAAAATTATTATTATCAAAAACTACTTAATAACTAATCATGCGAAAAGATGGTTTAGTATTATTATTCTAAGCTTTGAGCAGGTCTAGAAGAATTTGACGTAAGTAAATATTCAATTAATAATGAAAATTGTTCTTTGAATTTCGCCGGAGGGAAGAGGGGTACACCTCTCACCTTAGATCCGCTATTTACTA
Organism: Hirudinaria manillensis; assembly: GCA_034509925.1. Lineage (NCBI taxonomy): Eukaryota > Metazoa > Annelida > Clitellata > Hirudinida > Hirudinidae > Hirudinaria > Hirudinaria manillensis. The sequence continues at coordinate 10,897,001 of CM067528.1, read as the reverse complement.
GTGGATCGAAGTATTATGTAAATAAATGGGTGAATGTAATTAGAGTCATGAATGCTCTCATTAATGTCAATAAAGATATCATTTAAAAATCCTTGAAATTTATGAATCTACAGCTTTCAACTTATTTGTCACAACTCGACCTGCAGTGCCACTGTAATCAGCAATGTTAAGCTTGTAAAACGCTTCTGGGCCATTGACCTCAAATGTGCCGTAACGTGCAAACACTTGTGTGTTATTGAAGCTTTCCAGAAAAACAGTCATGTCAAATTTTCCAGTTGATGTCAAAGCGTTTAGTGCTCTAAGTCCTGTGTGAATTTTATCTTAAACTATTTTAAAATTTGAAAGCATTTAAGGCCATCAAATTAAGTTATAAATACTGATTACAAAAATAACCAATCCAATATTCTCCTTCAGCATTTCCAAAGCCATCAACGTAATCGTCCCATTTTCTATAAAAATCCAATTCACCGTTCAACCTACGTTGGAAGATCTGAAGAAACAATAAGATTGAATTAATCACAAAATATTAATCGAAATATAACTTATTTTGATAACTTGAATTTAATTTTAATGTTTAGTTCAGATTAATTCAGTTCAGACCATAACAAGTGAAAACCTACAAGATATATTTTGCCATCCAAAGAAATAGTAATTGGAACTTTCTTTTCCTCATTTCCAATCTTTAGGTGAATTACATCACCTATATTTGTAACGGCTTCTTCCCAAGTTGAATAAACTGTCATTAAAATTTCAAGTAAAAATTTGTGGAAAAAATGAAATAAAAACTTAATGCAACTGTAAGTTCACCTTTCCGTTCGCCACAAGCAATACTACTGATCTCGCAAACAGGAATAATTTCGCTGTAAAATAAGAAACAAAATTTTAAAAACTTAAGTTTTTTAATAGCAATGCTGTGCTTCTTATATAAACTTTGGAGAATCAGCCACGCATCTCCTTTCAAGTGTTCCACATTCTCTTTTATAAACCATCCAATCTTCCCAGTGCCCAGCTCTCGCGGAGACTAGAATAAATTATTTCTCTAAATTAGAAAATTCAAATTATATAAAAAATTTAAATGTCTTACTGAAAATTATTGATAAAAATATAATCTTGATAATTGATCTTTGCATTTCCAGCATTCTAACTCTCAAAACCAGCCACCCCCTTAACCGTTTAAATAATGTCATCGTCGGTTGAAAGTCTAAATTCTAAAGCTGTGATCAAAGGTCTAACTTGTAACCAAATTGAAACTCTTCATTCGAGATGCATTTAATTCACACATGAAACATGAAAATCTGAGACATTTTCGAAGCAATCTAAGTAAGAATTTCTTAATTTGGTCGAATAATGAATTGTTATATCAATCACAGATATTTTTGACAATTTGGAATTATAATCGATGTAAAGTTGTAGGATAATTTACAGTAATGTAAAGTAATTTAGTTTCGATAAAAGGAAGGAAATAAGAAAAAGGCATCTGGTGGTTCTTTGACGTTAAATAAGAATTTAATTAACCAAAACCATAACAATTTGTGGATTAATATTGGTTGGCGGTCATTTTTACCTTGAAGCCGATATACAGTGCGCGTCATAAAGATAGGACAGGTACCAGAATCACAAGTTTTCTGTCTCTATCTTAAAAATTACCGGTAAACTTCGGTCAAAATGCTGATTTTAGCGATCGCAAAAGAGTAATTAATTAGTATTCAATAAAAGTTAAGACTAAAATTTGAATATTGATGAGAATCCGCCAAGAAACGCTTTTGATGTTGTTTCTCGGAGTTTCCGCAACGGAGCGTGGGGTCTCTTCCGTTGAGGAAAAAAATTTTTATTACAGGTTTCACAAAAGTTCATCAACATAATAAGACTCCTTATATAATACTTGATGTCCGTAACATGTTTTGTAGAATAAAATATCAATAGGTAACGTTATTATTGATGGGTTTAGGAAAGCAACTTAATGATATTGAAATAGGACAAATTCTTGTAGATTTCTCCATGGATACGTGGAGACATACTTACGATTAATAATAAATTATGTTTTGTTAAAGCATAGTGGTTCATAAATCAAATTTAGGAATTTTTAATTAAATTGAAAACGAATTATCTATATTTCAATCCAAGTTAACATTAATAAACATGTACATTTTAATCTTTTAAATTATTTGCATAATTTCATAAGTAAAAGTAATAATATAATTCAAATGATATTTAAGTCGATATTTAAAATTAACCAATAGGGTTTATTAGTAACATTTAAAAAAATATTATTTCATTGTTCGATAAATGATCTTTCTAGGCAATATATATCCTCCTCTATGATATTCTTTCCTATTTTATATTTGTGGCAATCAAAGCAAATAGAATCAAAATGGTTAAAATCATTTCTCGAATAACTGAATCTGTATCCTTAAGGAGCCAAGACGGATGCAAAGACCAGAAACCTATACACGTTCATTTTTGTTTGTGTGGACAAATATCTCTAATTCTGGATAGTCCACTTGAAATGTTTCCACTCAGAAAACTAGATGGAGCTCGCATCATCGATGCACCGGAACACGTGCTCAGGATGCACTCTCAGGGCGACAAAGTCGTTTACTTGGAGAGAGAAGAAGGCGTTGAAAAGCAATATAGATTCAAATGCAAAAGCTGCAACTTGTGGCTATACTACAGGCGCGGGGACGATATTCCTATACTTCATGTCGTCGAAGGAACTTTAGTTAAAGAAAGCGAAGCACAGAATAAGCATCATGTAGTATATGATATCACGTTCGATAACATCGATGATGAAGACGATGAGGAAGACAAAATTAAATTCAAGGATCCAAATTCATTGAGAGCCAAGATCTTTGAGCTGAAGAAGAAAAGCATCGTTAAGAGAAAGCTTATGGAGCAGCAATCCAAGGATAGAATATTTTTGTAATTGTCATGTGTTAAGTTGATAATACTTTCTTGTACTATTGCTTTTACTCCAATAACTCCAATTTGAGAAGCATTAAAAAATATCCCATTTTAAAATAACTAAGATAAAAGTCTTTAATAAAATTATTCAAAATTGATTGGCAAAGATTCTCTAAAATTAAACAATATATGTAAAACAGAAAAAGCTATGATCGGAGTGGATTCACGTCTTTTATAATTTAATCTCTGCTGACGTTAGCACCACTATGATATTTTTTATGACTTTCACAAAGAATCAGATCATATGAGAATTTAAAACGACATTTTATGCGAACCATTGTTAGGCGAGGTCCATAAAAAATGTTATGAAGCAGTTTAATTTGCTCATTAATGAATTGATTAATAATCAACTAATACATTACCGAGTAATATCGGTCTAAAAATTATCGTCTTAATAAATCTATTTTAATGACAAGGCCATTACTGCGATTTTCAAGGACTCATACCATCCTCTAAATGGTTCCCAATCCACACCAACGGTGTAACTGGTATGATTTCCTGGAGCCGGAAAATACTGCCCATTTAAGTTGCTATAGTGACAATCAGCATATCACCACGCCCCATGGTATACGACGGCACAGTTATCAAAAGCATGGGTGTCGTGATCCTGATCTTGAGTTGTGAACATCATGTTGTTTTGGAACGCCATGCCATCGCCTTAGGAAGGTTTAAAATTATTTTTCATACTTTATTATATAAAATTATTTCAAAGCTTTGTAGAATTACATTGCAAAGATTAAACTTTATTTTTTTCGAATAAAAGATTTTATTTAATATTACATTATAACCTGCTGTGCCACTGTAATTACCGACTGTAACTTTATAGTAATTTTCTGGACCATCGACTTTAAATATGCCGTAGTCGGCGTACACTTTTGTTTTATTGAAGTCTTCTAGAAATACAGTCATATCAAATTTTCCAGTTGAAGTTAAAATATTCAGTGCTCTCAGGCCTACGAGGTAATAATTGTGGGAAAATTAAGTCTATAAGATAGTAATGATAATGATTGGAGATCATTTGAACGTTATTTTATTTAAGTTAAGAAATATTTAGTATTTAAAAAACAAATTCAAACAAAATAATTAATCACCAATCCAATATTCTCCTTCAGAATTTCCGAAGCCGTTGACGTAATCATTCCATTTTCTATAAAAATCGACTTCACCATTCATTCTGCGTTGGAAGATCTAAGAACATTTATTTGGCTCGATTTTAACAATGCAGAAGAAATTTTAAATCAAGTTAATTAAGTTAAGCATTTGAATATTTGTCTTTAACGAAATTCCAAATTCTCACAAGATATTTTTTGCCATCCTCAGAAATCATGAACGGAAGATTTTTACTCTCTTCTCCAATCCTTAAATTAATCGCTACACCTATTTTCGTAATGGCTTCATCCCAGCTTGAGTACACTGTAAATTTGAAAGAAGGAAACGAATTTAAGTGCACGTCACAAGTGAAATTATTGGAAACCTTACCACTCGGTTCTCCACAAATTTGTCCATTATTCGCGCAAGTGATTAATTTCGCTGTAAGTATGGGGAACATTAATGTATTTAATACTATAAAATAAATTCATAATTTCCCAAACAAGCCTTGGAAGTCTGCCACGCATCTCTTCTCCAACGTTCCACAATCTTTTCGGTAAATCAGCCACTCCTCCCAATGACCGGCATATGCAGAAGCTGCGAAAAAGTCAAATTTGAAGTTTGAAGACTTTCAAGACATAACTTCTGTAAATATTCTTCTTAAATATTCTTACCTAGTGCCGCTGATAAAAGGAGAATCGTAATCATGTTTCTTCTTGAGACTTCCAGTGTTTAGCTTAACCAGAGTGAAATATGAACCAGTGTAATATATAAATTACTTTGAACATGAATTCACGAAGAGATTTCTGACAATGAATATAAATGTATTGCAATTTGTAAAAGGATTTAAAGGCCAGATAACAAAGATGAGCCAGAAACAAATAAAAGCAGAGCCTTATGCAACTTCAATCACCAACGAGACCACCTGGGCTTTAAAAGCCTCAAACTTTTTTTGGTCATCGTAAAAGAGGACTTAAAAATATATTGCGTCGTTTTATGGCGAAAAATGACATTACTGTAAGAAGAAATTATGATTTTTCTAAAAACATTCATGAGTTATGAATATTATCAAGATTTTATTTAATTATAACAAATTTTAGTCAAATTCTAGGAAATGATTTTCGTCTTCTGCCATATTTATAGACAACACAAAGCGATTCGGACTCAATAAGGTGAACCCTTTTAAGGTATTATTAATATCGAGATAATTTGTTTTTCGTTTATCATTCAAATAAATTGTTTAACATGACATTTAAAATTTGATTTTAAGTATTTGTTATAAAAATGGGCAGAAAGACCGTACAACTTTTAATCCATTTACATCCATCTAATTTCTAATTCTTTTTTTAAACAACAACTCAACAAATGTTTACATTAAAAAATCGATAAATAAACAAATAAATAAATAAATAAATAAATAAACCCAACATGGTTAAAAACACTTTTTATTTTCTAAAGGTCGTAGAAAGGTGTACCATCTTGTTTTACCTTTGAATTCCCACGCTTCAGTGGAGTATTTTTCAACGAGTCTTTACATTTTATGTGAAATTTAAAAAAATCATTTAAAATTAATTAATTTTAAAGGTTAATATCATTAATGAAATCAAAGTAAAACAATGGTATTATTAAATTTGATTTTTATTTATTTATTGATAATTTAAACATCGAATTGAGTGAATCTTAATTTCAGATCGATTTAAAGAATGTCTATTTCAATGACAGGGCCATTATTGCTTTCATCATGGAAACGTGGTAACCCATGAACGGTTGCCAATTAATTCCATCAGCGTATTTGCTGTGGTTTCCAGGGGCTTCATAGTAGTATCCATTCAGGTTACTGCTATGGCACGCAGCATACCACCAGGCCCCTCTGTACACGACAGCACAGTTTTCGGTCGAGGCGTCGTGATCCTGGTCTTGAGTGGAAAACATCATGTTGTTTTGCGGTGCCATGGCATCTCCTGCGAATTGAAAAAGATTTTTTTTTGCTTTTTGATACAAAACAAATGTCAAATAAATTTGGAGATGTGCAATATGTGCCAATATGAGTCCTTTAAAGGATTGAATTCCCAGTTCTGTACTTTCGGTTAATTAGGATTAAAAGTTGATATACGATGACATTTAAATTTTACTGTATTTTGATTGTCAGGTTTTACCTGCTGTTCCACTGTAGCTGCCAACTTTAAGATTATAGTAAGTTTCAGGACCATCAACTTCAAATGTTTCATAGCGAGCAAACACTTGGGTATTATTGAAAGTCTCCAGAAATACTGTCATGGAGAACTTTTCAGTGGCAGTTAAAATGTTTAATGCTCGTAGACCTACGTAATAGGAGTTAATTTATTAATCATTGTATCATTAATAATTTTATATTATTAATTATTTTTTAACTTTTACTAGATATTCTGAACCGATATCGTAAGATTAAATGGAATAATTGCAATAACCAATCCAATAATCTCCTTCTGGATCTCCAAATCCTTCGACGTAATCATCCCATTTCCTGTAAAAATCGACTTCGCCATTCATTCTTCGTTGGAAGATCTGAAAGCAAAATATTCGAATTAAAAATTATTTTATTACATAGTGTTATTCATATTATATTAATTATTATACAAAAGCTGTGGTAAATATCAATAAAAATACTACAAGTTGATTGACAGAGCCATTTTCTTGGTAATGTTAAGAACTAAAATCTCACAAGGTATTTTGTTCCATCCGGAGAAATTATGATCGGAACCTTTTTAGTTTCTGTACCAATCCTTAGGTAGATACTGTTATCTATTTTTCTTCTGGCTTTCGCCCAGCTGGGATAAACTAAAGACGCTGAGAATTAATAATCAAGCAATGTTTTAGTGACCATATTCATAGGTTAGAGCAATTAATAACTTAACCACCTTGTTCATCTTTACAGCTCTCTTGGCTACTCTCACAATTTGGATTTATTTCGCTGAAGTTTTCAAAAAAAAAAAAGATTCAACAATTCATTACAGTCTGTTACCAGATTTTATCGGCTTCATATGTTTCGGCCACCAACTTTAAAGAGTCCGCCATGCATCTCTTTTCAACAGTTCCGCAATCCTTTCGAAAGACCATCCAATCCTCCCAATGTCCTGCACCGGCGAAGGCTAACGAAGACATATTTGATACTTCAAAGATTACTTTACTTTCAGCCAATTACAACAAATAACCTTACCTATGAGAGCTGCTAGAAAGAATATCTTCATCGTCAACGCTGTTAAGATATGATTTTCTGCAGAGATATTCAGATTGCTTTGTGATTTAGAACAGATATTTACCCGGTGTATATATCCTTTTCTCTGCATTGACAATCTGTTCAACTATTTCAACTTGATTGAATAATGACAAGCAAGTGATAGGTAAGGTCGATATAATCAACATAAAAAACAATTTAACAATTTCTCATTCTTTACATCTCACAACTTTATATTTTTAACATTTTATTTAATCTTTACATCTGCTATTTAAATATAATTTTCAATTTTGTACCATTTTTTGTAGATTATTCGTGGCTTGGATGTCCGCACACTTTTCTTCTTCTACAAATGAGTTTAACAACTAAATAGATTAAAAATTAATTAATTCACAATTGTCCAAGCTGAGCAAATAATAAACTTTAATTTGATTTAAATATTATCCTTCCAGGTAATCTCTAACCAAATATAATAAAATGGCCCTATTCCATCAACTCACTCATATTTCATCGAAGTTTGTTTCTGACATCTATTGACCAAAATATCTAAAATTATATATTTATATATAAATTTTTTGGACCCCTAGGCTGACAGCTGCAATCAATTTCTTAGGAATCTAATATGGTTTATGTCGGATGAGTGGTTTCTTTGTCCTTCAACGCTCCTATTGTTTAACCCGAAGGTGTCTTCACCCAGGGACAAAACTGGAAGTGGATAAGAAGATGATTCCTTGCCCATCGTTTCAAGATAAAATCTATCTTCAAATCGAACCGAATTTTTAGGCAGTTTTGTGTTATTTCATAAATGCATTTCTATGAGTCAGCTGTAACGCTATCTTTAGATTCTAAATTCTAAGAACTACACTTGGAAGTGGCCTGAAGGAAAGCATTTATTTTTTAATCAGTAATCGATGTTTTTAATTTACTGAATGGAATAAATGGAATAATATTTGAATGAACGTGATGTTCACTTGACAAAGCCATTACTGCTCTCTTCATTGATACATGATGACCCATGAATGGATACCAATTAAACCCATCGGCAAAATTGGTGTGAACTCCTGAACCGTCATAATAAATTCCATTTAAATTGCTTTCGTGACAACCAGAATACCACCAGGCGCCTCTGAACGAAACTGCACAGCTTTCACCGTGTGTGTCTTGGTCCCGATCCTGAGTGGAAAACATCATGTTGTTTTGAGCAGCCATTCCATCTCCAGCTATGCCGCTATCCACCAACAGTTAGCTTGTAGTTGTTTTCGGGACCATCAATCTCGAAGGTTATATAACGAGCAAATGCCTGTGTGTTATTGAAGCTCTCCAGAAATACAGTCATTTCGAATGTACCAGTTGAGGTTAAAACGTTTAGCACCCTGAGACAACAAATGGAGTGTTTGCGTCTGTATTTTCAGCAATTATTTTAAAATTTGGATTTTAATTGAATATAATTAAATTAAAAGTTACCAATCCAATATTCTCTTTCAGGATTTCCAAATCCTTCTACATAATCGTTCCACTTTTTGTAAAAGTCCAACTCGCCATTCAATCTGCGTTTTAAGATCTAAAAACGAATATTAATATTTATTTTAAAATTCATTCTACATCAGAGAAATGGTTATAATTCTTTAGCAGAACTAAATCTATAAATATTTCATGTTACATAATTTCGCGAAAATAACTTTCATACGAGGTATGTTTTGCCGTCCACAGAAATCGTGATCGGAACTTTTTTAGTTTCATTTCAAATTTTAAGATTAACTGGTTTGCTTAATTTTGCAACAAAGTTTTCCCAGCTCGCATATGTTGAAGAATCTAGGAGAAATTATGCGATTGTTATCAAAATATAAAAACTGTATGATATAAATTTCAAATTAAAAAAATATTCAATAAAAACATACCAGCATGATCGCTGCAAATCTGATCGCTGCTATCACAAGTGGGACTTATTTCACTGGAGAATGAAATCGAGTCATTTAATACATCCACTTAATTTAAAGCTCAAATAAATATTTATAAATATGTATATTTAAATATTATTAATATATTTCCTCCTCTGAAACCAACTTTGGAGAGTCAACCACGCATCTCTTTTCAAACGTTCCACAATCTTTTCTGTACACCATCCATTCCTCCCAATGCCAGCAAATGCAAAGGCTGTGATTAAACTTATCTTAGTTTTTTAGAATTCTTCACATCAAATTGTTAATCTTACCAGCAAATGTTGATAACAAGAGAGTTTTCATTATAATGAAAAGTTTTCTAGAAGTAAACCGAGAAGGATAGCCACATCGTAGAAATAATTTCACCCATCTGCGTCTTATTATATATCGATGAGCTTATATGTCAAAGATCATTAAATCCTTAATGCCGTCCATTAAATGTTTAAGAGCTTTATTTCTTATTTCAATTTATTCAATCATTACTTAAATTATCAACATTGATTGAAAATGTTTACAAGGTAAACGTTTAACTAATTCTTCATAACTTAATAATAAGTGAAGACCATTTCACGGATTTTACGAGCATGAGTGGAAATTCTGTGGACGCTGATAAGCTCGGAGAAAGTTGACGATAAATTGTGCCACTTAACTTCGAAATGCATAGTCCTTTCAGAAAATAATATAGCGATTAAAGATAAATAAATTTATTTAAACCAGAATTTTCTCAAAATAAAAATGATAAATTATGCGGTTCAGCTCAATTTGAAATGTATATTTTAAAATAATTCTGATTATGACGTTATTGCACCAAACTGACTATGGCCCCGAGCCATAAATGTGCGGATATATTTCTAAGAACCGATTCGGTTGTCACTCGGAATAATGGCCTATTCAAATTCTTTAGTTGTTCGAGTCTCGGAAAATAGAACTTTTACGAGAGGCTTGGGACTTGGAACCGTTCCAAATAGCATTTCGTGAACTGCCAAAAGGGTCAAATTGTTAGCAGTTAAAAAATTTAAAGAAGGTAATGTAAGTAGTTTTAAAAAAAAAAGTGATGTAAGACTTTTGGAAGATTTCAATGTCGAGTTAAAAAATTAAAACATTAATTGTAATATTATAATAACACAATCCTAATTGGAAAAAATAAATTCACATGTAAAACAGTCGTCAAATCTAGAAAAACCTCTCCAATTCACCGCCGAAAGAAGCAAAAGAAAGAAAATACAAGTCAGAAATCATTTTCTCCCTATGGAGTCCTTGCAATGTAATCACCTTCCTTGGCATGCCAACGCCGTTTCCGGTATGAACATGGAAGATGTAATAAAGATGGAAACATCTGTGGCCCTGTTATCTGAGACAACCCCTGCTAAAACCACTCGTTGGAACAAGGACAAGTTCGATCTAAGGTTAAGAAAGATTTTGTTTAAAAAAAACTTTTGCACTTCCATAAGGACAAAAATGAATGATTACTAAAATGATTAATAATATTATAATAATAATCATTTCATAATAATTATTATCATTTATCTTTAAATTATTATCTTTCACAATTAAATTTTACTTATCGGAATTATTGGTTTGAGAAAAATGCAGAAAATTCGAAATTTTATAATTTTAAAGATTTCATTTTTCATCTTAATTAAAATTTTTTCGTCAATTTTCTAAAATTAAATAAATCTTGAATTCGTTAGTTTAACGACCTTTAAGCAGTTGCGAAACTAGATATAATTTAAAAAAAATTTTCTATCATTTTTCTGAAATTATCTTTGCGTTGGGAAGGGAAAGTAATTTGAGAGGATATTTGAAACATTGATTCGACTTTTTATAATCGTTATTTGGATGTGAATGATTTCAAAAATATTTTAATGATTATATGTCCAGATACATTGGTGGTGAGCTAATAAAAATCAATTATTTTTTTAACAATTATTTTAGAATATTTCAATAATAACTTTAATGTAAAATTTGATTGTATTCTTCGGAGGTTTTTTAAAAATCTATTTTAATAATAATTTGTGTCGAATATTATAGCAATTAGTGTTGCCAATAAGAAAGTCAGCTTTTCTATCTCAACTTCTTCGAATTCGTTTAGAAGGAAAATTAGTCTCGGAAGACCTGCTAACTTGAGTACAAACGTTTCAAAATAACCTTTAAAGTACTTAAGAGTGTATATAAAAAAAACTCAAAGCGACTATCGAAACCATTTGCAAGTTGATTGAACAAATTAAAAACAAAAGAAACACAAAATAAAAATGAAAAAAAAAACAAACAAACGTACGTCAGCAGAGCATGAAGGAAACAGAAAAAGGCTTTCATCAAAAGCTCGACGAAGACAAACGAGTTCCAAACATGGAACTGTTCGTTTGAGAATCGTGTGACCAAAGATATTACTGATACAAGGAATACTGAATTCATGTCTCCCTAAAAACCAAAGACATAGAAATCTATACTAATCAACTAAGTGACAGTGGAGACAGAATAAAGTCACTTTTTACAATTTGAGCGAATTTTCTGCTGAAGCTCAAAATATAAAGAAAAAGAAATTTTATCAGCTTCTGAAAGAAAAAAAAACATGAAAATTAATAAAGGAATTAATTTTGAAATTAAAATTTATAGAAAGTTGTGAAGTTTCAAGGCCTGTGTTGACGAAACAATGCAAAATAAGAGTTCCTCGCTTCAGTAGCTGAAAAAGAGTCACCACACAACCAAGCCGGAAGATGGGTAGGGTTAGGGTAAAATCTGAGTGGAATTGGGTTGAGGTGTGGGCTGGCTGGGTACTAGGTACATTGGAATCCCCTCCAATGAGTCGGCTTTTCTGTGACACTTCTCCAACATTCGGATTTTTTTTAGAGGAAAATAGGAAAAAGTAATAAATAAAAATTAGGGAAGCCATAAATAGTTGCTGACGGTCGGAAGACAGCACAATGCTGTTCTCGTTACAGATAATTGAAGATAATAAATGCAATTATTTGAATTAATTTTTTTTTTATTTACAGTTTTTAATCCCATAGAATTAGCTGAATTGTGCTGAATTTAAAATAATGGACTTTTAAACTTTCATTTGTCTGGCTGAGATAAATACATTTTTTAAGAAAGATTTCTTATGGCAAGCGTAAGTGAATGTAAAATGAGATTAAAAACGCTGATTGTTGAAATTCTTATCAGTGAGACAACATACTAATCCGAGCTGTTTCGTTGGAGCTCTTCTCAAGATTACCATGACCGCGGGCGAATATCAAGATCGACATTGATCATCATCATCTTCATCATCGTCATCGTCATCGTCGTCAGATGGTTACAATGATGATAGTAATGCAGTATGCCGTTAGTATCAATAAAGTGTCTTTTCCCGGTCAAATGACTCCTAGTATTAGTTTGGACAAGTCGGAATGATTTTAATGGAGGAAGTTCGCCTTCCGTCACAAGCGATTCTGATGGCAATTTGTCACAATATATTCGAGAGTTTGAGTCAGTATAAAGTTGTTAGACTCTTCAACAAGGACACATGATTAATCGTAAGATTTATAAATTAAATTATTAATTAGAGAAAATTTATTTGTATTTGGTCCAGCTAAGAATTCTTAAACCCGAGATTAAATAAAGTCGGAATTAAAGGAAAACCCGTACTTGTTGCAAAAGTAAGGATTAACAAAATTGAAATGAATAAATTATAAAAAAAAAACAATAATTATTTTTCAGCGAGTTTTAAAATTATGATTACACCAAATCGTATTGGAAGCAGCGGCCATCTTTATCGTGTTTATTTTCATTGAACTGAAAATAAAAAAAGAAAACGTCTTCCATTACAATGTCTTTTTAAGCTTCATTGTGTCCTCCTATAACTCGTGCTAGGAAAGATTTTCAAGATCAGTAGAGCGAACAGAACGGCATGAACGCTGAGGCAAAGATGTTTGCCACAAATGGTTTCTCGGTCACGGTCGAATGGCTGGCCTCCTAAGGTCGTGAACGACGTTATTTCTCTATTCGAGTGAGCTTCTCAAGTTTGTTTCTTTGGTTACTCTGGTGTTTTGTTGTGATGCGATGCTCTTACATCTTCGCGAGACAGCATATTTTTTTTCGGACCATTCATTCTTCGTTTGTTTACTTTTATTATTATTTTTTTTTTATTTTCTTCCGGTTGTTGTCGGCGTTTTCTGATCAATCGTAAACCACAATGAAAGACAAGCGATAAACAAGATTAGGAGACACATTTTTGTTTTGTTCTCCTTGCGAACAGAACTTTTGATTTTATTTAAAGGTTATCGCTTATAAGTTATTTGTTTTGATTAATAATCAACACTCATTATAATTTATATTGATCTAATAATTATTGTTTATTAATTATTTATCAATGATACATTTGTTTATATGTTTTAATGTATTTCTTCATTTTATTTTAAATCTATATTTAAAAGTACAAGTTTTAAATCAATTTAATCAATTTGAAAATCAATGTTTACTTTTTTTTCTCTTCCTGGAATGTCTTTGAAGGATTTTTAAATTAATCCTTAAATCACCGATAGCGACTTTGAATCGAATTCATGTTCTTTTAGAACTTGAATCAACCAACTACGTTTGGTCGGTAACTTCTCCATTGAGTTAACTAGAGTTGATCAGTTGTACATTGCAACAGAGACATACAGAGACTATTGAAGTGCTCCTTGACAAAATTATTATAAGCTATAATAAAGTTATTATAATTAATAATTGTAATATTATAAAATTATTATAAACCTCTTCCATTATAATGTCTTTTTAAGCTTCATTGTGTCCTCCTATAACTCGTGCTAGGAAAGTTTCTTTGTACAATTCCTGATTTTTATCTCAGAATTATGAGTTTTCCGAACGAAATGCGCTGAAAACGTATTTGACCTTCTAAAGTGCATTAACTTCCCTGGGTATGGTTTAAGGTCAGACGACGAGGATTTGAGAGAAAAAAACTTAAGTCTCAGGTTTTAATTCTTCAACTTAAATCTTTCAAGAGAAGATTCACAAACGCGTTTCAATCCTTTTCACAAATTTCTGTCCAATATATTTTTTTCTGTTTAAAGCGCGTCTTTAATAGATTAAGATAAATACTGAACAAATGTCATTTTAATTTTAGAAATAAATAAATAAATAAATAAAACAATAATAAAGTTTCCATTTTATTTATGCGCCATTTTTATTCTATTCCCAGGGGTGCAGGCAAACAGAGAGACCTGATTGGTCGTCATTGTCACGTGGTTTGCCGCCCTAACGAGCGGTTCATTACCGTGAAATATGCTCAATTAACCAAAGATACCATCTCCATCTCTAGATGCAATGAACGACCTATGACCTCATCTTCCGGGAAACGTTGTTGCATAAATAATTAAATTTAATTCAATAATTCCTTTCATTTAAATTTAAAACGAAAATTATAATTATAATTATTTAAAAATGTTTTTTCTTTTTTTAGAATTTAAACAACGAAATTACTTGCGTCTGAAAAATTTGGTTGAGCGTAAAACGAAAGAGTTATGAAAGCAATTTAGGAAGCCAGTGGTTAAATATTCAGCAGGTTTTTTTTTAAACTTTACTCGTTCATAAACTTTTCAATCTGCAAAAATGCGGTAAACGTTTGTCATGAAATTCTTCAAATTTGAAAAAAAAAAGTTAAATGTGGTACTAGATGAAGGAAAACGTAATTAAAAGTGACAATTTAATAGAATTTATAATAATAATAATAATAACAATAATAATAATATATTAATAATAATAATAATATATTATCAATAATAATAATATTAGTAATAAGATAACGAGAAATACCAAATACTTAGCTTAGCTTAGATTTCATTGATTTTATTTTATTTTTGATTTTATTAATTTGTTAAAAACATTAAATGTACAAAATTAGAACCACTTTAGTATTCCTTTCATGACTCCGATGTCAATCATATTTCTGAACGATGGATCGTGGATTGAGTGATGGCTTTGAAATCGCTTCGAAGTGATTGCGCACCGTGACCATGGTTTTTTTTGGAGGAATTATTATTGTTATTATTGTTGTTATTATTAATGATATTATTATTACTGTTTTTATTTTTATTATTGTTATTGTTATTATTATTATTATTATTATTATTATTATTATTATTATTATTATTATTATTATTATTATTATTATTATTATTATTATTATTATTATTATTATTATTGTATTTATTATAATTATTATTATTATTTTAAAGTCAAAATTTAAGTAAAAACATTGCATTTCTAGAGCATAAAGACAAAAACTGGACAACAAACAAAAATTTTCCCTGGAAATTGAAAAATATTTGAACAAAGTGTTGGGTTTTACAAAAATATTTGCGAGCGACTTGCAACCTTAGCCTTTGTAAATATAAAAGGTCAGTTTATTGTTTAATTTAAATATCGGAATTTATTAAATTACAAGTTAATAATAACACTAATAATAATAATAATAATAATAAACAGACTAATTTGAGAGTTAAAGGATACAATTTGTCGAGTAGTTCAGTCAGAAAGATGTGAATTGAAACCGTGGTTGAAGCAGAAATGTTGATTGCAAGCATTACTAATGCACCATCGTGGCAAGTTCCCACTCGCCTAAGTGGATACTCGACCATTTCCGGTACATGGTGGTAAGAGCTTTCCAAGTATGGAATTGAATGTGAAAGAGATTTATTATTATTATTATTATTGTTATTATTATAAATTATTATTATTATCATTATTATTATTATTATTATTATTATCTTTGACTTTTAGTGAGACTTGCACTTGCACGACAGAATTATCAGTACAATCTGTGTACTGATGGTTTGTACGGAGTTTTTTGTTTGTTCCGATGTCGTCAGAAGTGACGTTGTGTTCTTTCATTCATCTCGCATTCCAGCGTGCATGTCGTTCCATGGAGAAGTTAAATTATAAAGTAGGTAAGCGATATTTCCTGTGCTTTGTGATGGACAGATGGAGGAATTGAAAGAGATAATGAATATCTGGGTGTAATGCACCAATCCATCGTCTTGGGTGAATGGAAAGGTGAGGGTGCGTTTTTATCTGCGGCAAAAAAAAATATTTCAAATTGAATGAAGACCTCTAAATGTTTGGAAATCCGGAATCTTTTTTTTTTCATTTGTCAAAAATTTATTTTCCTAAAATTCACGGGAATGCTGTCAGCTGTTCAGCTGTTCCGAGGATTTCGGTTGGATTAAAGGAATTTTAATCATTTTTATTTGTATTTTATGTTCAAATAAAATTGAAAGAAGAATAAGAATTGAATTGAGACAAATAAATATTAGTTAATTTGTATTTTTATTTACCTCTCGTTCAATTTTTTTTGATTGGTTCCTGATATTTGTGACTGATTTACAATAGAACAGGTTCAAATGTTTCAATTTTATCCAAAGTAATAACAAATTAAATTCGAAATTAGTGTAAGTTATAATATTATATTTCTTTAGAGATCTTTAAAATGATAAAAAGTTTTATATTGTGTTATTTTGAGGAAAAATAAATTGCTAATATGTTCAATTAAATCATATTTTAATGGTTTTTCTTCGATTAGTAATTCCTGATTAACTCAACAGTCAATTCCGAACTATTTCACCTCATTTTAAATTTAATTCCATGTTCGTCCACTTGAGCACGTTTTGCAGGTTATTAAAATTAATTTTCAAGAAATAATTCCTTTGAAATTATAAGATTTAATGAAAAAAAAATGAAATAGATTAGGTTTCTCTGTAAACAGAATTTTTGGAAATTGATATAAATTATACTCTTTTATTCATAAAATGAAAAAAAAAAAACAAACATATTCATTCGAAAGAAAGTGAAACTCAAATAAGCTGATTAAGAAAATCTAGAACTTCTGGAATAATCTCGACGATTATTTTGAAATTGCAATTCAAATCCGATTAAAATTTTGGCAAAACTGTCGGAAAAAAGAGTCGAATCGAGCGTGGAAAGCCTGGGTCGCGTGCAACAACAAACGTTCGTTTCTCCGGGCAAGGATTGGCGACCGGTTGTGTTTGTTGTTGTAGTTTTGCGTAGGGACCGGGGAGAGATAGAGATATGTTCGACACTCCAATTCGATGAAATCTCAACAGACTATTTATTTATTTATTTATTCTAAAAAGAGTAAAAAAGAGAAATTCTTTGTTTTAAAATTAATCCGGAAATTAAGCTGGAAAAGGTGGATGGAAATTGTACTGGATCCATCGGAATGAGGTCATCATTTGTATTCGGAATTATTTTCGATTCCCCTAGCGGCAGAAAGTGAGTTTCGTTCTATTTGAAGAAAATATTTCGTCTGTTTTAAGGTTGCTTTCGATACATTATCGTGATATATTTCCCTATAATTCGGTTTAATTAGATTATAATCCAAAAAATTGTATAACGATAATAATAATGATATATTTATAAGTAATATTTAGTGGTAAAACTGGTTAGAATTGAATAACAAACTAAAATAAAATTATTCAATAAATTATTGCTGGGTTAAATTACCGCTTATAATTATTCTTGCATTTATTGACATCAATAAATGTAAAAAACAGTATTTAATAATATAATTAATTCAAATGATTATATCAACATTTAAATTATTTTCTCATAATGACGTGTTAGTGGTAATATATAAGTTCATAATTATAAGATTTATTATTCATTCGGTGCCGAAAGAGAATCTCTATCAAAGGAAGCCTGCAGAGTAATTTCTTCTGTCATGCACTCAGAAATGGCTCTTCATTCGGCAACAATTCATCAGTGAATTTCCATTTGTCCATCGCTGACCAGCCTATACATCATTCAATCCGCAATTCATCAAGAAATTTCAGACTTTTTCTCTTATATTCTGTTTTAATTTTTTTTTTAATAAATTTTTAAATTTAATTCCTCCGAAGTCTTTATCGGCTGTTGGTCGACAACCACGGCATCAATTAGAGACAATCACCAATCAGTTCAAATTCAATCCTTCAAGGCTTCCGAATCTCGTGATCAGTAATCATGAACTTGATTTCTTTGCTAATATTAGAGAACCTTTTTTTTTTGTTTTGAAGGATCAGGCGATTTTGGAGTTCTCTTTAAAGAAGAAACTTCTTTCGGAATTCGGTTTAAACTTGAAGCTTTTGCTTTCGACAGCTTACGTTCGACTGCTTCAGCATTTCTTTATCATTTCTTCATCTCAGATGTCTTCCTTATACGATCCATTTAGGCAAGAAGTTATTGAATTACGATTTGCAACTTTATTGGAGGACGTAATCACATCCGAGGTGAAGAGAAATTGCCAGGAAATCAGTGTGTATTTTTGTGAATAAAATAATTGTCTTTGCAATTTCTCTTCTACTCGCTGTAAAATAATCAATCCTATTGTAAATAACACTTTTTTAAAAAGACTGCTAGTTCAATTGGAGTTTTGTGCTTGAGGCCAGAAAATGATTCGTGTTTTTAATAAATATTTATAACTCTGTAATGTTTAATTATTTTTATCTTTAATTACCCGTGTTAAATTATCACACGTTCTACAACTTTTAAGTTTTTATCACCTTTTATTTTGATATTCAGTAAAGAAATGCTGAAGTGGTCAGAACAACTTTTCCACTATCAATTGTGATTTTCTTTTAATCCGAAGCCATTTCTGGGATTAATTTGGAGCGACAAAATTCCCAAATCCAAGTCGAACAAATCAGAATTTGACAATCGTTCTGCATTTCAATCTTGTCGTAGCTCTCCACCAGAACGCGTCATGAATTCTTCTTAAGGTCAACAGTAGGAAAGCAAGAAAATAAAAAAAATGTGAAATAAAAAAATTATATAAAAGAGAAAACCTCAAAGAATTCTTCCATGATTTATGGCAATGTCAGAGGTCAATAAATTTGCATCTGGAACTGATTTAACTCAGTTGAAATGAGTGGATGAGGGAGATGTTCAGAGTGGGGGAGTTGGATGTTGGAGTTGGAGTGTGATTGGAAGAGTGAAGGGAAGAGGCTGGTAAATTGTGAACGGATGAATAGGGATTCATTTCCAGGCAAGTGGAGCGTGCTATCGTCATCATCGTAATCATCGTCGTCGTCATCAGCTTCCAAATTTTATGGAAAACGTGGATTGGGACTTGGATTTTATGGTGCCGGATGAAATGGTTGTCATATTCGAGAATACCTCAGGAACATGTTTTTCTTCTTAAAATGTCAAAAAGATTTCATGAGAAGCTGACAGCAATTTTATATATAATAACAAACTCTCCTTTGATTAAAAATTTCTATAAAAAATAATTTTAAGAACTCTTATAAATAGTGCGTTAAGTTTTTAAGTAATATAAAATATAAATTTGACACATTTTAGCGCCTGGCATCAGCTCCGAAATCAAAATAAAAAAAACGCCAAAAAAATTTAATCAAGAAACTACCCATTTATTTTTACCTGAAGGGTGACATAAGGACCCCATGGGTGGCGTGGATCTGATGTTTCATATGTATTTGCTGTGGATTTAAGGCAAGAAATAAACATAGGAATTTGAGATTCATTTCTACATCTTGTCTTTTGTACGTTTGATATGTTTGTACGCTTTTTCAAACTTTGAGTTTCCGATTTGAGCTTCGAATAATCTTTTTTAAAAATACATTTTGTAATATGTTCATTAGCCATTCACCGTTTGTAGAAAATTGTTTAATTATTTTATATGTATTTTAATTCTTCACAATGACCTAGAAAGTCAAGGAAAACAGCAGCATTAGTAATAATAATAATAATAATAAAAATAATAAATCTCTTTCACATTCAATTCCATACTTGGAAAGCTCTTACCACCATGTACCGCAAATGGTCGAGTATCCACTTAGGCGAGTGGGAACTTGCCACGATGGTGCATTAGTAATGCTTGCAATCAACATTTCTGCTTCAACCACGCTTTCAATTCTCGTCTTTCTGACTGAACAATTCGACAAATTGTATCCTTTAACTCTCAAATTACTCTGTTTATTATTATTATTATTATTAACTTGTAATTTAATAAATTCAGATGTTTAAATTAAACAATAAACCGACCTTTTATATTTACAAAGACTAAGGTTGCAAGTCGCAAATATTTTTGTAAAACCCAACACTTTGTTCAAATATTTGAATTTCCAATTTTTCAATTTCCAGGGAAAATTGGTCGTTTTTGTTTGTTGTCCAGTTTTTGTCTTTATGCTTTAGAAATGCAATGTTTTTACTTTAATTTTGACTTTAAAATAATAATAATAATAATAATAATGATAATAATAAACGTTATATATGGTTTAACTTACACGAAAAGTCACGATATCCATTAAACGACTTGCTTAACTTGCATTTCCCTGAGGTCAAATGTCCTTGCAGACTTTTAGGGTGAAGAGGTTTATAAATAAAAGTTTGCAATTGCTTGTCGATGGTTAGGGTTAGGTTTGTAAAGATAAAATGTAACTTTACTAATTTTATTATTATTATTATTATTACTATTATTAATTATGAGATTAGTTTAATAATAATAATAAAATAACAACAATAATATGATAATGATGATGACGATGGCGGTAATATTTATCATTTTGTTATTATTTCTAATAACTAATTGTTATTTTCAATCCTTAATGCTGATTAATTTTCAACGTGTCGCCTTTACATTGAACGACGAAAATGATTGCATGGGAGCAGGTGTTTTCACACGTGCGACAAAAAAAATGGAAGCTATTAAAATGAATTTCTGATGTCAAAGTGGCAAAAAAAAATATTCGTTTTTAAAAAACTTGAAATGTCAATTCTGAATTAATTTTATAATTTTTTTTAAATTACTTCATATTTAAAATTATTGAATAAAATTGGAATAATTGGAATACTTGATAAAAAAAAAATTATTATATAACAATTGTTTATAACAATTAGTACCTGAAATAATAAATAATTGTTGGTAACCTAACTCTAACGAAAAACATTAAACTGCTCTTATCAATCCAAAACTACTATTTTCTCTCTAAATTTCTTATTATAATAACTAAATTATTCTTAATGCGGATAAATAAAGGTGCCGTCCTTCAATCGTCAATAATATCGAAGATAATGCACCAGACAAATGTTCGTAAAAACTGGAATTGTGATTAAAAAAATATTCCAACTCTCTATGGATTCCAGATTCGTGTCTTTCTGTGCTCCTACATCTATAACATGTCATGCCTGGTTAGTGCTTTGTTAAATTATATAAATTTGCTAAACTTATTTAACGATTTATTTATTAATTACAGGACTTTTCGGATGTTTTAAATTCAAATCCAAATTTTATGAGATGTTTGTCGCATATTTATTATTATTATTATTATTGTCATTGCTTACTATTTAATATACTTAATTTACTTAATATTGCTACTGTAATTATAATTAATATTGATATTATAATTACATTTATTAATATTTACTATTATAATTTAAATTTATTATTTTTTGTTTTACATAGATCATCATCGTCCTCGTCGTCGTCATCACTAATTCGATTACATTCATCATCGTTATGATGCACTCCAATATTCCAAGAATCAAAGTTCGAATAATTTATGGACTTTTTAAAGTAATTTTTTTTTATTTTTAATTGTATGTCAATTATCTCAAATGTTTTTTGCTTTGTTTTGAAATTCTACACGTATAAAATTCCAAACAAAATCTATTTCATATTTTCATAAATTCAAATTTTCATTGTTTAAAATTAATTCTTATTATTAAGATTTGAATTAAGATTTTCGTATCACTTTTTATTAAAATCAAGTCAAAGATTTAATAACGAGAAAATATGGTTTCATTGAAGTTAATTACAGGCCAAATTGCTTGTGTTAATTAAAAGTTAAATAATCTTAAAATATAATATAATATAATATAATAATTTACTTGAATCATTTGATTATTTTCAATTATTTTATTTTTATTTCTTATATCTGAATTCGTGTTAAATTGAATCCCTGGATAGCCAATTGATTGATTGGTGATTTTTGTGAGAAATCGCCGAACTGTGGATGATAAATTCTTTCAAGAATTTGTTCGATTTTTAAATATTTTAAATTTTTAAATTCTTAAATCATTTAATTAAATTATTATATTCCTTCATTTCAAATTCATTCCGTCAAAATAATTTTAAGATTTTTGAAACATGTCAAAAATATTTCAATTTCATATTTTCCAGAGTTAAACAAAAATTTACTAAAAAGTGATACAAAAATTTCTTAGAAAGTTTTAAATTATTTTCACAATTTTTGAATAAGACCTTCAATAAAATTATTAAAACAAGTTTTTATTGTGTAATTTCTACAATGGCTTTTGTTAATTTCTTCGGACTCGACCTTGAGAGGTCACCAGGTGTGATTGAGTGCCTAAATTTGCATCAAAGACCGGAAGGGGCGTCGGTTTTGGCAGCTTGCCCGATCATCGCTTTGTGTTTTCAAGGCCGTTCGTTCATTAATGTCACCATCATTATCATCATCACCACCAGCGTCTTCAATATCATCATCGTCGTCTTCGTCGTCGTCATCAACAACAAGACAACATCATCGCCCAATTTATCAATGTAATTCAAATTCGAAGTTGTAATCATCATCATCATCGTCGTCGTCGTCGTCGTCGTCATCGTCATCGTCATCGTCGTCATCATCATCATCATCATCATCATCATCATCATCATCATCATCATCATCATCATCATCATCATCATCATCATCATCATCATCATCATCATCATCATCATCATCATCATCATCATCATCATCATCATCATCATCATCATCATCATCATCATCATCATCATCATCATCATCATCATCATCATCATCATCATCATCATCATCATCATCATCATCATCATCATCATCATCATCATCATCATCATCATCATCATCATCATCATCATCATCATCATCATCATCATCATCATCATCATCATCATCATCATCATCATCATCATCATCATCATCATCATCATCATCATCATCATCATCATCATCATCATCATCATCATCATCATCATCATCATCATCATCATCATCATCATCATCATCATTTTTATTATTATTCGGATTATTTGAACAATATTTGATATACTTTTCTTCAAATAATTTTTAAAAGAAATTATTTATGGAAATATAACCAGCAAACCTTGTATTATCATGTTTCAGTTTTTCTTTCGGAAGAATTAATTTTTAAAAGCAGATTTTCTGAACTTTTTAGGACTGAAATTAAATGTCAAATTACAAAAAAAAATTATGATTGAAGACAGAAAGACAAGAAATTATTATCTGGTTGCAAAGGAAAATTATAAAAGAATAATAAATATTTTATGTTTATAAAATTGCAATTAAAATATGAAAACAAAATCATCAAAAACAGCAAATTAAACGTGTTACGGATTCAAAATTGTTACTGAATTTTAATGAATATTGTTCAAATAATCCGAAAAATCAAGAAAATTTCTAACAAGCGACTTTAAAATTAAGCAGAAATTAAGCAAAATCTTGAAATTGTTATTTTCTTGTCTCCATCGCTTAAGGCAGAAAAAATATTTCGTTAAATTATGTGCATTATTTCGATTTTATAATTTTATTCGTTTTTATTTTATTTATTTTATTCGTTTTCTCTGAAAATTAATCGTCTTTGGATCGCGAAATCCCGTTTTGTTTACGGATTGAAAAATTTAAGTTTATGTAAATTTAAAACTTCCGCTTTTAGAAAATATAAATCTCACAGCTTGAGAGAACACTTTAAATTTATGACTTCCAATGCTAATGACCTGCCGATGATTTTAAAGTTCTTAGAATTACTTTTTAAAATGTAATAAAATCGAGTTTAAATACTTTAAAACACTGAAATTCTTGAATTATTAGTTTGGAAATTATTGCTTAAATTTAATTATAATTTTAATTATAATTATAATTGATAAAAAAAATGAATGATATTATTTAAATATCATCCATCATTTATAAATAGAATTGTGAAGTAGGATTTTCATTTGGAACTTTGTGAAATTTTAACTATTAATCGGAATATCATCATTAAATCCGCCATTAAGGATGCGATTTTCAATTCGAGACTTTTTGAATTTTTATTCGAAATATCGTCATTAATCAAAACTCATGGTGTACCACAATTAGTAGGAAACACTTAAAGCATTCATCATTCAACACGAGGCGAGAAATGTTTTCAAGTTTCTACTTTGCAATTATTTTATTTATTATTTTGTAATTTTTATCGTTTATTTATTTTTACTTTTATTTATTTTTGCTATTATATCTTGAAAAGTTTAAATAAAAATAATTTAATTATTTTTTAATTGAACATTTGTCATAAATAATGCATACATTAATAACTTTTAGCCAGCAATACATAACAAGTGGATGGTGAAGAACAAAAATTACATTGATAGTTTTTAAGGAAAAAATAAAATCATTAAAATTCAAATTATTATTATTATTATTATTATTATTATTATTATTATTATTATTATTATTATTATTATTATTATTATTATTGCTTAGTTTTTTATTTGTATGAAAAGGATGATAATCTTTTATCGATTTTTTTTCTTTCTCAAATTCAATTGTTTGACATTAAAATTTCGGCTCGAAATATTTTCCCAATTTGTTTCCAATTCATAATTCCATTCAAAACGTTGCTTTCCAACTCCGTAAATTATTAAATAATTGAGAAAATTCATCTTTAATTCCGTTATTTGTGAAATATATATGCAAATTGAACAAATAAAACGGAAGAAATAAACATGAAATGGTTTGAATTAATTTCAATAAATTATTTTCCCTTTTGATATCTTGAGATTTCAGGTTCTGCCTATTTTGGAAAATTTATAGATTGAGAGAAACGTTAAAATTCAATAAAATTATGGAAAAACATTAAATTTATTCTTATTTATATTTATTATTAAATTTATTCTTATTTATATTTATTATTAAATTTATTCTTATTTATATTTATTATTAAATTTATTCTTATTTATATTTATTATTAAATTTATTCTTATTTATATTTATTATTAAATTTATTCTTATTTATATTTATTATTAAATTTATTCTTATTTATATTTATTATTAAATTTATTCTTATTTATATTTATTATTAAATTTATTCTTATTTATATTTATTATTAAATTTATTCTTATTTATATTTATTATTAAATTTATATTTATTATATTTATTATTAAATTTATTCTTATTTATATTTATTTTATTTATTATTGAATTTATTCTTTCCAAGAAATTAAAAAGTAAAAGAAACTGTTCTTTCTCACCACTTAGTGCATTTAAGGAGTAATGATGAATCCGCTTGTTTCCTCCATTCATTCATCAATCCACCCATCCATCCTTCTATCCATCCGTCCATCCACTCATCCATCGATCCATCCGTCCGTCCGTCCGTGCATCCATTGTCCGAGCAAGTTGCTTGAGATGGAAAATTCCATTCAAAGCAAGATTAAAAGACTGCAGGTTACTGCACACCACTTTCGGGAAAGCATTGATAACGTTCCACTCCATTGAATGGGTCGAGCCGTGTTATAGCTCCTGAGATTAATAGGATGCCCTTTTTACAGACCCGGGAATTGTAGAGTTTACAAGCTCCAACGGCTTCTTGTAAACCATGAGTGTCACGCTCAGTTGTAAATTGTAAACTGAAATCGGTATTTTTGTTGCCTGCATGATCTTTTGGGATTCATTATGCTGTCACTGACGAATTTCAAGGCAATAATAATTTTGGGGCATAATTTAATGCTGTGTAATTAAATCAATTCGAGAAATTTCGAAATAAAAATAACAAATAATTTATTTGACTTTAATCAAATTTACACGATCGAATTAATTTAAATTTTCAAATGAATTGTCGTCCGGAATTATTCAATGTTTTTTTTCTCTGCAATTCGAATGAGATTCGTTGGTTTTTCTTTTTCAGAACAAGAAGATGAAAGCCCTGCTCTAAACGCCTTTCCTATCGTTTCATTGATCTTCAATACCCTTCTGGACATTTTAGAAAAATCTTCAGAATACTCGTCAGAATTAAATGAGTGAATAGGAACAAATAATTACTCTTCATTGAGAAATAAAAATTATTGGCTGTTGAACGTAGGAAAGAAGTCATTAAACGCCATGAATCTGGATGCGTTAATGGACTCTAGCCTGTGGAACGAATCTGCCTTCCGTGATTGCGCAGAATCAATCTCGAAATACACGGAAGTCTTCATTGAGCCTCTGAATCAGCCTCAACTGAACCATCAACCGCTGGCAATTTCCAATCAGGAGGCCGCATTCACTCGAGGATCGAACATATCGCAGGTCGAAATGGCTGTCAATTTCACCCAATTCAATCAAGACGCTCACTTGAAAGCCTCTGTTTACTCGGACGACATCTCCTCTGATTCTCTTCGCACCGCCGCGACCAGCGACGACGTATTGGGATATTTGGCTCGAGTGGTCTGCATATTCGGCATAGCCGGAAACCTTCTGAATCTCTACGTCTTGACGAGAAGACGTATGCGACGTTCCATGCTGGATCACATGGAGAGATGTGCGCAACTCGGTCTCATATCCCTGGCAATCAGCGACCTAGTTCTCTGTGCAGCCCATCTGATTCACTCGGTAGCTCTGGTAGGATCATCCCAGCTGGTTGCTTACACTAGTCGTTCTCAGTTTCCTCTCCTGTTGCTCAGCGTGTACGGCGAAGGAATCTTGAATTGGCTCAGTCTGTCGGGGACCTTTCTGACCGTGGTCGTGGCAGTGGGAAGGTTCCTGGTCGTCTGTCGACCACTCCACGCCAGGAGTTTGATCGGTCTCAAGGGAACTAAAGCAGCTCTCATCGGCGCCTGGATTCTGGCGCTGTTCTTCAATCTCCCGCGCTTCTTCCACTACGAGGTGGCAGTTTACCCCTCTTGTACTGAGACATGTCCCTGTACTTTCAAGACTAGAGAGGTCGGATGGCTGTACAGGAGCCAAAAGAAGGTTCTACTCATTTATAAGGTAGGGCTCAGTGGAAGTTTATTTTATAAAATTGTAAAATTATTAAATTTAAATCACCAAATAATAATTTGGAAAATTGTTAAATAATTACCACGTATAATTACCTATGCGTTATTATATTATTTAGAAATATGTTAGGTATAGAAAACTATTATAATAACCTACGCTTTATTATATTATATTTATTAGAATATTATTTAACAATTATTTTTGAAATTATAAATTTTATTTTCTGATCAAAGAAATCTGTTGAAAAAAAAATCAACCCGCCAGACAAAAAAATTACAACATGCGAAAGATTAAAGTCTTTCAGTTGTCTCCCGGGTATCCATGGAAACTTGAAACAACATGGAGAAATAATTGAAGCCGCTACACGTCCAATCCATCAGTAGAAAGTTGAAAATAGATTTCAAAGAACAACAAAGGAATATAATTTCTAATAAATTAATTCAAATATAAATTAAATCCTTATAGACTTGTAGATTGAGAAGATATATTCAGATTCGTTGGAATTGCTCAAAATAAGACTATCTAAGTCTGAATCATAAAAAAGAGACATTAGACTCTTTAAAATTTTTTAAATTACCACGGTTAAGCCGATAATATTAAAACTAATATTAAAATATTAACTTGTTCTTATGTGTTGGCAACATGGTAGAATCCGGTTTTCTTTATCCACTATTTCCTTTTAAATCTTTAAAATTTCAATCCGCAAGTTGATGGCGTTGTCCTACGCCTGTCTTATTTATGTCGTTATTTACTTCTTTATTTATTTCTATCTTTGTTGTTATGCCTGAACTGTTCCAGCGCTTGTAATCAATATCTGCCTTATATTCAAACCATTGCATGGTTTCATCGTTTTTTTCTTTGCAATCGATCTTTTATTATTTCTCTCCAGTCTTTTTTAACTTTTATCAGTGACGATTAATCGGTCGTCTTGGGTTTAAGTTTAAATTTTCCACCATCTTCAGTCAAGATATTTAACTGCTCCCTTGGTTCCATGGCTCTTTTGTTATCGAATTTCGTCAATTTGTCTTCAACTTTTGCAATCAACCTTGGCGCAAATGGAAAGCAAGAAGTTTTCAGGCATTTTATCGATTCGCATTTGCCTTCTTTAGTATTCTTCTGTCTCCGACAGAAAATTTTAAAAAACTTTCTGGAAAAATCTTGGACGATATAAATAGCTAAATTTGTGCCATATTGCTATTTTAAAAAAAATAATTTAAAAGCACTAGCAATTTAACAAAGAATCGAAGTTCACAGGACTTATAAAGGTTATATCATAACATCAAAACAATTTATTAAATAACAAATGCTATTAAATTATTTACTCCTTACAATTACACTTTAAATGCTTTAGATGTCGTTAAATTATATAGCGCTGCATTCATTCCGACGGGGTTGTTTTTATGAACCATCGACCCAGCTGTACAAGTAACGGACGAATTCATAGAAAATTAATTCCGATAATTACTTACCAAACGTTCAATGAGAATCCTGAGTGCCTTTGTACTTAATTTTTGTACTTAATCTTAGTACGATTGCATCTCCCACATTCAAAGGTAAAAAACGCGAAAAAAATCAAATATTATAAAAAAAATTAATATAACGACTTATAATATAATTTAATACATTATTATGATCTAAAATTAGATTAGCGCTTTTGAATAATAAAATTAATCCTTTTCTGAACTGTAAATAATATAGATAATTGTAAATAGTTTACACTTAGTAAACGTGAGATTGTAATGTTGTAAACATAGTGTTGGATCCCTAGATCCAATAAATTGAATAATATTTAAAATTATATTGCCGATTAATTATTTTAATAATTAATTAAATCTAGTGGCAATATAATTTGAGAATTAAATTGGTGCTATTCAGACTCTTTGGTTATGTACCTTTGACAAATGGATTTATATCGGAAAGGAGAGCGAGAGTAATAGAAACAGCAGATTTCAAGACTTAATCAATTAAGCATTTTACATCTTCCAAGCCATCTGACAACTTTCAATAAACCTGCCCTTCTATAATTAGTTTGAGGACCCCGGGTTATTACATTGGTGTCAGGAGTTGGATTTAGAGTTAAAGGGTATCCAAAAGTAACTAAAGTAGAAGCTTGTTTAGTTGAAAAGTGAACGATGCCGAAGTACTTGGATGAATTGTACGTGCCTCGATTGAGACAAGAATTGAGAGAGCGTGGCCTGGATTGGAAAGGCACGAAAGCTGAGATACGAGAGCGACTTGGGACATGGCTGACAGAGAATGGCCATGACCCAGAGGAATACGAATTCGAGAATCCATCCCATAAAAAGATGGATGAATTTCTTGATTTTATGAAAAAGTCCGTAGATGAGATGAGGGAATGTATTAGGAGTATTAGGGGTGATTTGAAAAACAGAGCGGTTCCATGCCAGGATGTCTCGTTGGCTTCGGGTGAAGACTCTACCGAGAAGAGTCCTGTTGGTTCTTTTGAATTCGAGTCCGAATATAGTAAGTGGCGGAGAAAGTTTGTAGAGAACTCTAGGAGGACTATTAGGGGCGATTTGGAAAACACAGCGATTCCGCGTCAGGATGCCTCTTTGGTTTCTGGTGGAAACTCTACTGAGAAGAGTTCTGATGTTCCAAGTACCGTTTCTGGCAGCATTGGGATGGAGTCATTAGAAGGCACATCCAACCACAGTGCGTGCGTGTCTCCAGAAACTCTGTGCGTGATGGCAGACTTAGAGAACTCGACGTTGGCGCCCATAGAGTTATCAGATCAGGTCGAGTCGTCAGCAGGGCCCAGAGAGCTCAAAGAGGTTTTAGTGGAGCAAGTGGGACTTTCGGAGGAGCCTGTGGGATTGCCGGTGGATCATGTGGAGTTGTTGGTGCAGCCCGAGGAGTTACTGATGAGTCACGTGGAGTTGCCGGTGGAGCGCACGGATTTGATGGTGGAACAAGTAGAGTCTACAGAACAGCCAATGGATTTCCCGACAGAGTCTGCGAAGTTATTAGTACCGCCCGAGGAGTCACCGATGAAGGACATTGAGTTACCAGTGAAGCACACGAAGTTGATGGTGGAACAAGTAGAGTCTACAGAACAGCCCATGGATTTACCAGCTGATGTTTCGGCTCCATTGGAAATAACAGAAGGGAGTGCTCGGGATTTCGGGGGAGTGCCTAGCAAGGAAAATGGAGCAGGTGATCCTGTAGAGAGTCTGAGATCTGGCGGCATGGTGGAGCAGGAGGTTGAGCATAGAAATGGCGATGTTCCGCGGCTGAAACTTGCGGGACGCAGAAGTAAAAGGGAGGAAACAGAAATCCCAGAAGATGGCAAAGCAAATGGATCTGGGATTTGCAGCCATGAGATTGTTGGAAGATCGGATCCTATTCCGAGAGTAAAAATGAAAATGGGAATAGATGTCTGTTCGGGACGAACAGATTTAAGGAGGGGGCAGTGTTGGATCCCTAGATCCAATAAATTGAATAATATTTAAAATTATATTGCCGATTAATTATTTTAATAATTAATTAAATCTAGTGGCAATATAATTTGAGAATTAAATTGGTGCTATTCAGACTCTTTGGTTATGTACCTTTGACAAATGGATTTATATCGGAAAGGAGAGCGAGAGTAATAGAAACAGCAGATTTCAAGACTTAATCAATTAAGCATTTTACATCTTCCAAGCCATCTGACAACTTTCAATAAACCTGCCCTTCTATAATTAGTTTGAGGACCCCGGGTTATTACAATAGTTACATTATAAACGTAATATTCTAAACATAGTAATATTGTAATATTGTAACGTTGTCAATGTTTTCGTTGAACAGCCGATGACATGCGAGCTGATCAAATTTTTATTTTAAAAGTTTAATTGCTAAAATGATTTTCTATAATTCGCTGAATCCATCAGAAGTTGTGTTGCAGATTTCAGACATAATTTATTAAACATTTATTTTAACATATATTTTTAAGTATATTTGTCTAAATTTTAATTCTCCCGAGAAAAATTCTTCGCTAGCAAAAGTGAAACTAATAAGAGTCTGAAATGAACTTCATATTTAAATTGAGGCCAAAATTATAGATGTGAAGCATTCTTAATTCTAGAAAATCCGGCACTAAAGCATCCGTGACATTCCAGATGCAAATTATAGCGGGACACATCATAAATTTATTTCTCCTGCATTCTGAAGAACTATCCCTTTTTTGTACCATAAACAGAAAAAACATTTTTCATAAATATTCTTCTAATACTTGAAATTATGATTAAAAATATGAGATTAAATGAATGATAATTGGTAACATACTGCTCAGATTTTTACATTGCCATTAAAAAATTAATTTTGTAAAAAAAAGATAAATTTTAAAATATTTCACTAAAAAAATCCAAAATATTTGAATGTTATTTTAAGAGTAAAGTTTACTAGTTGCAGGAAATTACATATTTTCCAGCTTTCCAAAGATGTACATCAACAACGATGTTCTTACATGAAAGTCAGTTTACAGTGCAAACTTTACAGGACACACAAAGACACAAAATAAAAAAATGAAAATAACATTTTAATTAAATTTAATAAAATAATTTAAATAAAAACATTTTTATCGACGAAATTTGAAAAACATTTTGTTTTTATGAAAAATAAAAATTCCCATTTCGACAGAATCAAAGTCTTTCACTGGAATGTTCCATCAGCTTAGAAGTTACATCGGTTTTGGTATCGTGTTTTTGGGATTTATGTTTTAAAAGATAAATTTTTGAAAGTAAATGTAGTTTAGATTATGTAGCGCCGTAAAATAAATTTTACATGAAACTAAGAAAAAGATAAAATATTATATATAAGAAATATTATATTTAAGAAATTATTTTATTATTATCGTATTATGATATTATTATTAATAATTTATTATTATTTATTAATAATTTTATTAATAGTTTATTTTATTGTGATAATAATATATTTATTATTATTTTTAATTTATTAAAAATTGAAGTTTGCCATTTCAAGCCAACCAGAGTTATTGATCTTTGGGTTTTTCCTGTTGCATCCAGCATTTGTTTTGCATGTCAACCAACCAATGAAATTGTTGTACTTCATTGTGTTGTGTTGTCGGCTAATAGATAGATTGATCACATAGGGAGGCATTAATTTATAAAAACAAAATAGAATTAATATCATTTTGGCATCAATTTATCTTGCATTTAATAACATATTTATAATGATTAGCATTTATTGTGAATTAATATTTTTATTGCAAGCATAACTCAAATTATAACCTACGATTAAATTATTGTTGGTTAAATATAATTTATAAGTAATTTATTACCGGTTGTAGAAATAAATAAATTAACAGGCAATTAATTTTAACAGGTAAATCTAAATGCTAAGCAAGACAATGTCACTCCGAATTTATAATTACTGTTATTATTATTATTGTTATTATTATTATTATTATTATTATTATTATTATTATTATTATTATTATTATTATTATCAACACCATAAAAACATCACATTAAGTTCGAAATTTCGAATTGTCTCTCCCTCGGGTCAACAAACAACATTTCCTGACGGAACATTCCTCCGGACGTGGAAGCTGTAAAATTGACCCAGAAAGTCGGCTTTGATGAATGACAGAAGGAAAAGAAAACAACGGAGGTCCTGGAGATTAATTGGCGGTCCTGGAAAACTGAATTATAAGTCTGAAGTACAGGAAGTGGGGTTAACTCTGATCGCGAATGCCATCGAGGAGTTGTAGAAGATGTGCACAATGGATCGATCCGTGGACGGAACGTTGGATATAATTAAGATCCCTGCCATGGTTCACCATGCCGCAACATACCTCTCTCCATCCTTAATCTTCTAAATATCCACGGTTTACCTGGGTATCTGCCAGTTGGTTGAGTGATGGAGTAGAGAAGGCACACATTTGAACCTGGGTCAGGTAATTATCGATTTAGGGGTATTTCAAATCAGATTAAGCCCTCGTGCCATGCCTTATGGTTTTCCACAACATTTACACTCCTTAATACGCTAGTGATCAGCGGTATGCCATCGGATGAGGGGGTGGAATGCAGATGGATGTGAAATTATTCCATGATTAAGAAGATGGACTCTTCCCGGATCCATTCCTTCTCAACAGTGATGTCACGTCCGCCTGGAAGGAGTAGCCGTGTGGATTGTCGTGTGGAGTCTGCCGGAAATAATCCGTTGTAATTAGACTCTTAAAGAGAGCATTGGAGGGAAACGGGTGAAGCCATTTTTCTCAGCATTTTTTCCTCCCCCTGGACTAATAAGTTGGCTAATCTGATTTAATTTTTTTTTTGTAAATTGAATTTATTTTTTTTTTATTTATTTTATTTGCGTTTATAAAAAAATGACTAAATAAATGTATTTAAATTGTTGGTGAATTAAGCGATTGTTTTTTTTTTAAGCTAAGTAAAAAGTAAAATTTTTTTAGTTTCTGTTGTGTTTCTGTTGTGAAGTCGAATACGCAAACATTTTGAATTTTAAAATAATTGAATTTTAAATAATAAAAAATTAAAAAAACTTAATTCAACAAAATAATTGTAAAGAAAAGCTAGCAACAATTCTAACGAATTCTAATTTATTCATAACAGCACGTGGCCGGACAGGCAAACAGAAGCCATTAAAAGATTCAGCAATATGTGTCACGGAACGATGCTCAAGTTACGAAATTTATTTTTCGCTATTATTTGATTTGTTGCTCCACAATATTCCGTTCCAGAAAATAAGTCAACGTGACAGACATGTTTTTTTTTTGTTTTTTGTTTTTCTTTTTGGTGGTTTAATGTATCAAATGATGTGTCGAATGTCGTGCTCCAAATTGCACGCTCCATAAAGAGTTGTGAAATTTTAAACTTTGTTCTGATATATATGCATGTATTCTAAAATTTCTCGTAATATCTTTCAATAATAGGAGAATTGATTTCTATTTAATAATTCAATAAAAAATTTAATAAACCACTGCGATGGTAGATGGAAACCGAATGAACTTGAAAAGCTACGAAGAATTTTGAATGTCCGCACTTGGAATGATGAGAATTTGCGAGATTAAATTGCATTTATCAAACTTTAACCTAAAATATTAATAAGTTAACTTTTTTTTTATTTATTACATATTTATTTTATAAATTAATCAGTTAGTAGTTAATCTGATATTTTTATAATATATTCACTTTTAATTATGTTGTATTATTTATATTATCTATTTATATTAGATTTTCATAAAAACAAAACAAAATAAATCGCGACATAAATCGAAATAAACACCTAAATACGTATTCTTTACGTGTTCTTGTTCTGAGGTTTCAACTTTCCGGTAACAATTTTCTTAATAAATTAATTAAACATGACATAACATCATCATCATCATCATCATTATTATTATTATTACTATTATTATTATCATTATTATTACTATTATTTATTTTTACCTTATTTTTTAAAGGCTTTTTTAAAATTAAATTAAATTTTTTAAATCGATTATTTTCGTTAACCAAACCCAACAGTTCGCATACTTCGTACTCGGCGTGACCTGCCCTCTGCTATTGCTCGTCGTCTGCAATGCATGTCTCATCACAGCCCTAAGACGATCCAGAGAGCTTCAGGACTCCTGCGTTGCTGACGATCCGACGAGAAGAAGGAATCGTCAGTCATCCAGGAATAGAATTACCCCCACCTTGGTCTGTCTGGTGGCAGCCTTCATCCTCCTGGTGGGTCCATCGGAGATAGTGACCTTCCTGAGAGACGAAAAACCGGCCGTGGCCGATTTTGCTGGATTCAGGATGGCAGTGGAACTGACGAACTTTTTCCAGTTGATCAACTATGCTGCCAACTTCATCCTTTACTGCACTGTCAATGCAGACTTCAGGAAAGTCTGTCTGGATCTCGTCTCCTGCAAAAGGCGCAAGAGGGGCGGAAGGAATAACACGGATATGTTCTCGGAGGCCGACCACAGACGTTTCCAAATCCGTGAGAAACCAGTCAGGAAGTCCCTGCCTTGCTGGCGTACGAGCGCAGTCGAAGAGGGCAGAAGGAAGGCTTGCGGACAATTTGGGCGCGAAGTTTCACGAGCCTCGCAGACGTGTCTGACAACCTGCGGCCAGAAATATCAGATTTCAAAAGCGGGACTTGAAGACGCTAAGATTTGAAGATAGCGTTGAAACGTTGGTGATAATGTTGTTGATGTTGTTGTTGTTGTTGATTCAATTGTATATTCTCGTATTCTGTTGCATTCCATTTGTTTCCGGTAGTAACCCGTTGCTTTGCATTTCTCGAATATGAATAAATTAATTTTATATTGTTCATTTGTTTAAATACGCTCGAAAAATCATTCACAGAACGACATGTCAGTCAGGGTTTTTCAAAATTTCTATTTTTTTCGTCTATTGCTAAAGCGTTATTATTATTATTATTATTATCGCCAGTTATAATTATTCTATTAGTAATTTTATTATTATAAAAGTTCATAATGTCTACGATTTGGACGGTGATGATACGACTAAAATTGGATAAATCACATCGCTTACTTTCGTAAATTATTTACTAATTTGAAATAAATGTTTTCCAATTTGCACAATAATAGCATGGAACTCGTAATTTATTTGACAGAATCTAACTGGAATAATCGTAATAAAAATAAAATATGTGTTAAATTATTTACGTTTATTATTTTAAAAATTATGTATTAAAATTAAGCATTTAGCAGATTGCACGAGTAACATTACTACGTACATATACATGTACATACACGTACATATTGTACAATTTATTTAAATTTGGAATTAAATTGAATAATCGCAAAATAATTGCCAGTAATTCCAACTTATGTCGTACAGTAATTGATCGTAATGTTTATTTAAATATTAGTTTGTTTTTATTAATTCCAAAGGATTCCAAGTTTTTATTTTCTTTTTTTTTATGAATTTAAATTCAAAATTTGTTTTATTCCAAAAAAAAAACAAAAAGAAAGTCTAGCTGGAAAATCTTGTATTTTCGTTAAATTCAACCTACTGAATGATGGAAAAAATATGTTCTATTGAATTTTAATACATAAAAAAAAATAAAATATTGTTCCTTCCATAATTAGTTTGAGGACCCCAGGTTATTACAATATTTTATTTAACAAGTTTGCGTTTTAAAATATCTGAATTGATAACTTTCTTTTATGATCTTTTGCTTTATAAGTTATTATTATTGTGATTATGATGATGATGATTATTATTATTATTATTATTATTATTATTATTACTATCATTATTATCATTATTATTATTCTAAAAATTAATTTAATGATATTTGATTTTTAAATACTAGATATTATTCCAAGCGATCATTTGTTCTGATCTCTGGCATTTATTCAATCAGTCGGGTTACGAAAAGTAAATTTGATTCTTCTGGTGATTAATTACGTCTTAAGGCCTAATTAATTATTAATTGTGACGTCACAAATTGCAGGTTATTAATAGGTTAACTGTAAAAATAATTGGAAATTTTTACAAAAAGGAATTTTCAAATTCAAACCTTGAATATCGAGAATTTCGGGTATTTGCCAGATCGGATTTAAAAGGATTTTCACAGGTTTTTTTTTTATAATAAGGTTTTCATTTCTCAGCTTAAATCTAATTTATTTAATTATTATTTAATAATTTTATTTGATAATTATTTATTAGTAATGGAGTGCCATGTCAACCTTTGCTCGGGCTTTGTTTTGCCGAATTTTTTTGTTGCCAAAAACTATATTTATTTTTTAAACTTCTTTTAAAGAGTCACTGAAATGCTATAAATTTAAAAATGTAAATAATAAATTAGATAATGAATTAAAAGATATAAATCAATTAAATTATTAAAGACTCCTGACAACAGGAGTTCATGAAACATTAATCATCATCATCATCATCAGCAGCAGCAGCCGATCACGGAACTTTTGTGGATTCTTGAACAAAGACTGAATAAATTTCTTTACTAAATTAAAAGAAAATCAAGAAATACAATTTATATGTGATGATTTATATTTAATTAATTTTAGGAATAAATTCAAAAACTTAAATTTGAGATTATATTAAATTTTTTGTTGATATCAGTTCTCTGCCACTGATTCTTTTTCTTCACAGAAAGAAATTATTTTAAATTATTTTATTCGAAAAGATTTATTATAGCGTTTATTTATAACAAAAATGAAATTTATTATGCCAAGATTAATAAAAAGAATATTTAAGATATTAACTTATTATCTGAAACAAGAGAAATTCAGAATTTGCGTGACGCCAAAGCCGAGCAATTTTTGGAATTAACTGAGAAATTAAAAAAAAAAACGAAAAAATTAACTTAATGATAAGAGTTTCTGAATTAGCAAAGAATTGAAAAATTACAAGTTACAGTTTTAAAAAGTTTTAATTTCCATCAATTACTAATTTCGACAAAATTAAACTAAAATCTATTTTGCAAAGCAAATCTAAAATTTGTTTTTTCCTGGCGAATGTCAGCAGGCATTTTCCTGGGAATGAGTTCAACGAACGCTTGTAGGACTTTAGGGAACGAGTCCATTCATCAACGACTCAATATCATCATGCAGTCTCTCAAAACAACATTGCGTTTGTTTTTCAGCAACAAATCAACAACAGCAACAACAACAACAATAACATCCACAACGACAACAGACTCTTGCACCTTCGTTGAGTAGCAATCAATTGAGTCACTCGCTTTTGGACGTCCACAAAAAGCAGAAAAAGTGAAATCATAACCGAACGAAATTATAACATTGGCCACCATGATTATCAAGATCATCATCATCGTCATCATCATCATCATTATCATCATAACAACAACATTCATCATCGTCGTCGTCGTCGTCTTCGAAGGCTGTTTAAAAGTCAAGTGCTTTGGAAATCTTAATAAAGAAAAATGGCGTATAAACCGCCATCTGGCGTCTTAAAACAATGTGACGCTTAAATCCTCGGTTGTCATGGAGACGATAACAACCGAGGGTCATAAATAACCACAATTTCCAGGGCCTGTAATCCGGGATGTAATCTCCTGATGGACGGAAGCAACAAGTGTCAAAGGAAAGTGGTTCTGGATTTCTTGGAGAATTAATTTGATTAATCGATTTTTTTCATCGTAATTGTTATTTATTCGCTTATTGTTGTTGTTGTTAATTTTCTTGTCGGTTGCAATGTTTGTTTGTTTCTTTCGTTTGTATATTTATTTGTTTTAAATTTATTTATTTATTTATTTATAAAATCGAAATGGAGCATTGGTTTGAAGCATGTTTATTTTTAGATTTTCGGTAGTCCACATGATTAATCGATTTTGCATCTTTTTGCGTCCTCAATTGGGAATATTTTTCATTAAAAAATTTAAAACATTAAATTTAATTTGAAACACATTTCAGAGATAATGAAATGAATGCAATTGTAAATAATTCAAAAAAAAGATGTTAAATGAATCAACCTAAATAATAACAATAAATATATTCATAATCATCATCATCTGTCATCATCATCATCGTCGTCGTCGACATCATTGTCACGTGACTCCTCCACCAATGCCGGATCTCGGTGACTCATCTCGCAAAAACCGATGGACATTGATTTTTGTGAGTTTGTTTTCCTTTATTATCGCCTTTATTCAACAATTCTTTTATGAAATATTTTCTTTGCTTATTATTATTAATAGAATTTGTAATGAAATTATTATTAATCGCTAGTTTCCTTTTGATTACTAGCTTCAGACATGTCTTAACGCTGTCTTAGAAATATTTTACTTAAATTTTTTTCATTTATTTGTGTTTATAATTAATCGCGGAATTAATTCCAATTGTTTTTAAATCTCTTTTTAATCAATCAATCAATCAATCAATCAATCAATCAATCAATCAATCAAAGTTCCATATTTTGAATGATTAAGACGATTATTAATTAATAAAATGAATTACATGTAATTTTCATTTAAAGTTAAATTTAAAAAACGCTTTCGATTTTAGCAATTGATTCATTTTATGTGTCCTACGTCCAGTGATTCTGTTTGTTTACGAACTTCGAGAGAATTATTTTTTGGCACTGACCTGGGTTGATCGCAGACGGGCCATAATTTAAAAATAATTTTTCAAGGATTAATTTTAGAGTCACGTGACTCTCGCGGGGATTTCCAGCGAGTATATTTATCACCATCCTCAGCTCCGTGGCTAACATTATCGTCATCGTCATCATCGTCATCCTCACCATCATCATCGTCATCATCATCGTTTGAATTTTCTTCTTCAATAAAACTATGTCATAAAACTATTCTCATCACCTTTCATTGCCGTCTTTCATTGTCTAAGCGTTGCTTTAAGTTTCCGCTTTTTGAATACGAAATTTATAAAATTTATAAAAGCTATTCATAAATTGTTTAAGTGTAATTGATATTAAAATTAGGAAATTAATTTCTTATAAATAAGTTATAAATTTCATCATTAAGGACATATCACAGTTTATTTTTTGTTATTTTGAAGCTAAATTTCTCGAATCGAGTAAAATTCAAACATTCACATAAAATACAATTAGAGGCATCTTTCGTGTTCAGCTTTGCCGCGTCTGGATGCAGACGATTCATGACTTGTTTATGTTCTTATTATGCAGGCATTGAATAGAAAATAATGAAATTATTTCGTTACTTGTTATATTATTTGTTAATTTCTATTGAATTTGCTCAAAATTCATTTAATTAAATATCATTTTATGTTTTAATAAATTTTTTTTATTTCAATTTAAAAATATTTATTTTTAAATGTTTATTTCAAAGCTCATTATCGATGTTTTTAATAACCGCTGCTAGTTTTATAAAACAGATTTTTCGCTTCGTTTTTGTCTAAAAAAAATAATAATAATAATAAGGGAGACATTTAAAAATAAAGCCTGTTGTCATTTAAAATGTCCATAAATTTCCGTTAAATATTCTATTTTTAAATTTAATTGATATCTTTTTTTACAAGTTTAATATCGCTTTTATTGGGAACTCCCCGCACTGATTGATGAAGACCGATGAATCTGTTCAAAGTTGAAGAATTTTAAAAAAGATATTATTTCCTCTTTATATGTTGACGAAAATATTTGATGCAGTTTTTCTAGAATTTTTGCTCTCAAAATAAAAAAAAAGATAATTTGGAATTATTTTAGAATTATTTAATCCAATAATTACACAAACCTTGGTCCAAAAACACCATTTTGTTTTACACAAGAATGTGACCATAACTCCATAACTATTTTAACCCATCGTCAACGACCACGTCACGGGGACTTTAGGGTTTCCATTCAACTCTGTCTGTCAGGTGCGTGCCTGCACTGTAAGTTCTGGCAGTTACAGGACTGAGGGCACCTGGATCTCTGTTCTTGGCAATTACAATGCTGTCCGCATGGTGTCTTGTCGTAGGACACGTTCTGCTTCCTGGGTTGGAAATAGAATTTACTCCTCTTCAGTTGACTGTTTCGAAAGTTCGGCGCATTCTTCAGATTTCCTG
This sequence comes from Hirudinaria manillensis, assembly GCA_034509925.1. NCBI lineage: Eukaryota > Metazoa > Annelida > Clitellata > Hirudinida > Hirudinidae > Hirudinaria > Hirudinaria manillensis. The sequence goes on along the minus strand of CM067528.1, from coordinate 10,856,291 downwards.
GAAAGCCGGGTCTGAGATGGCCGACGATTTGGCCCGACAGTTTGTTCAACATCCTGGATTTTGAACATCCCTTGTCGCGTTTGGAGGAGCCACGGCGTTCTTGCCTGCAGGGAGGAGGTGGAAACTCCTGGAACCAAATGTACTCGCTCTGATCGTCTGGCTTTCCGAATCCAGACGCTCCAGAAGAGCTGTTCATTTCATAGGGAAGGATGGAAATCTTTGCGTTGGGGTCTATATTCTGTGGAAAGGGAGGCAGTCTGCATCTCTTCTTGCTCTTGTGGCAGCAGCAACACTGCCTCGGGTTCCTATAGCGTCTCGCACGACTTCGCGAAACTTCGTCGTCCGACCACTCGTCCGTCGACCCCTGATGCCCGCACTCCCAACTTCTCTGGCTTCTAAGGATGGGCTGTGGGAATTTAATCTGCTTCATGATGTGCTGAGGCAAAGGTTGAGGCTTTTTGTCGCACTTTGTCCACAAAGGAATCGAATAAGGTCGGAATTGCTCCTCTTGAATCAAGCTCTGAATCCTCGAGTCTAAGCTTCTGATTGATATGCTGCTGACAGTGAAGTGCGACGGAGAGCTGAACACCTCTGCCTGGTTCCTGTCGACGAATTGGTTCTTATCTGCTCGGTGCCGTTTGCAACAGTGCCTCGTTAGAGAACCGTCGGCAGTTGGCTGAGGATTCCTGAGGCAGTAGTGATTGTCGCAGAATTCATCGATGTTTTCCATGCCCGGCTGACTGACCTTGTAAGGACCTGACACTAAGGAGCTGATGTTGTGAACTCTGATTCCGTTTTTATCTGCCTTTGATTTCGCCGGCCGGGTCCTATGCTTCTTGCTCTTCTTTTTGACACCATTCTCTTTCATGACCGCTTCCTTCGGCGTTTCTGCTTTGCTGTTACTAAGAAAGGTTTTGACCGCCTCATCGATGGCCTTATAAATCTCGATTTTATCGGGTTTCTTGACGCTCTGTGATTCAGGGGGAGGAGGTGAAATATTAGGATTAGGAGATATCTGATTTCGGCTTTCTGGACACTCCTTCATCAGACAAATCCTTTGCTTATTCTTTTGATTCAGAAAAACTTCTTCCATGTTGTCTTGAATGTTTGGAGTCCTGGAGTCTTTCGGGAAAAGCATTTCGTTAGGAGCTTTGAGGCATTCGGGGAGCTGTGTATTCGTTCGATTCTGAGTCTCCGTGAAATAACTTCTGCCCAACGTTTTGCACTGGTTAACCGGAAGTTTTGGCTGCTTGCTGGATAGCTGGTTGCCTTTTTCTGGCACAAGAAGCACCGCAGACAGTGGGTCTTCGAGGAATGGAAACTTCAAGGCAACCTTGCATGGCTCAGGAGGGGTGACCTCTTTGGACTTGCATGAATTTCTGGACGGCCAAACTCTGTTGTTCCTGACGAAAGATTTTTTCTTTATATTTTTTGCAGATTGGCTGGAAAAGAATTGTTGCTGATTCTGTAGCAACTTCTGCTGTTTCATGGAGTTTATTTCTATTTTTTCGATCAACTTCTGCCTTTCTTTGAACAGTTTCAGTGCCTTCTTTGACGTTTCCTTTCCGAATTCTTTCTCTGGTTTTATCTTCTCAACCGATTCGGCAACCTTTGAAAAGAGCCTCGACAGTTTCTTTGTGAACGAACTGGACACTTTGGTGAGGACAATGTGCTCCTTCTTTTGGCAATGCGGTTCGTTGATTTCAATTAACTTCTCCTTAGTCGGTATTGCATTCTGGCTTTGTTTTTCGCATTTCACGCATTTGCATTTCCTCCTGTTTCCGTCGAATGCAACCGAATCGATGAGACTTTCGTTTTTAATCCTCGATTTTCTGATCGTATTTTGACTTGATGAGAATGAAGTCGAGTTTTTCAACTTGGCGAAAATGTCACGCAGAGTGTTTACTTTTTTTTTGTTTTTCAGCATCTCCAGTTCCTCTTTTAAGCTGCTGATTTCATCTCTCAAGTTGTCGGGCAGCGTCTGACAGGCGCTTTCCACGACTGGCAGGTGAAATTTCTCGTCCAATTCTTCCAGGGATTCGCTATTTTTGGCATTTTTCGAGATTCCGAGCGGCATGTAATCTCCGCCTAGGTCGTCCGTTGCTGAGCAGTGCATGGAGATGGATTGGAGAGGAAAACCGTCGATGATGATGTAATCCATTTGCTGCTGCGGATTGAGAGACTGTTGCTCCGAGTTTATCTCGGCATTGGAGAGTTGTGCGAATGGAGCCAAGAAGGGATTCATGACGGGACAACTTGCCAATCCGGAATGATAGAGAATATCCAGGGGATTGCAAATAAACTCCGCTGGCGTAGCGGACACGGGCAGAAAAGTGTTGAACGATTTGACCTGAGGGAAAGTTTCGCTCTTCGAAATAGGCAGGACAAATGACAGGCAGGCCGAATCGGTGCTGGCATGGCCGTCCATCAAGGAGGCAAAAACATTTGCAAAACTACATCTGGGAAAGGCAGTCGAGTCGGCGAAATCGTCGAAATTAGTCAGAGACTCGTGCGATGTTTCTTCGATTTGTAAAGTTTTCTTCAAATTTATCCTCGATCCCGGGAGATCAAGCGCCAAGTCCAGAGAGCCGTGAAGAACTTTCGCGTCTTCTTTGCTTTTGGCCTCCGCTAACGGACTCCCATCACCTCCCTGTTTATCGTCCGACGGATAATGCTTATCAGGCTGTCGTCCTGTAGGATTATCATCGGCACCGTCGACGACAACAACAGCGCCATCTTTAGCTGGAGTCGGTCGCTTTCGTTTCGTGAACATGGAACGGAAGAACTTGGAAATTCCCTTCTTCGGTTTCTTTTTCGGCAGCACTTCCGGAGGTTCAATCTCGCGAGGTTTTTCCGACAGGTTGATTTCTTTGTCGCGACGAATCGATTTCTGCTTTCTCAAGAATCGAAATGCTTTCAATTTCGAACGTGGGGTCGCGTTCTTGGTGTCGTCGTTAATTTTCTCCTCGATCTTGGGAGCCGGCTCGGCCACTTTGCTTTTCTTTTTCTTTTTGGTCTTGCGTCTCAATCGAGGGCAGTTTCGAAAGCCTTTGCGAAATTTCCTCAACCTATTCTTGGTCTCGCATGTGACCATCTCTCGGGGAAGCTCTTTTCTTGGTTCGCTGACTTTTTTTGAAACAGGTTCTCCACAGGCATCGTCCAAAATCACCGTGACGATGGACTTTACGTCGTCGGATTTCGCGTTGGCATCCATCGGGCAGTTTTCTCCCGTGGAGGATAGCTTCTTGGAAACATCAGAGGCCTCGTCAATGGGCGATCCTTTGCCTCTGGAAAATACTTCGGCCATGCTCTGCTGCTCGGTCGAAATCGTAGGCAGCAACTTCACGGCCATCGGAAAAGGCGTGTCGGTCCTTTTGCCGAACTGCGTTCCAGGCAGGTCGCCAAGAGGGAACTTGGCTTCCTCCAGCTTTGCCAGCGTCAAGTCGCAGAATTCGTCGTCGTAGGTCAAGCTGTTGGAACGACTGTCTCCTATCAAGATGATCGTCTCCTCACTTGGAGTTTCCACGTTCGAAGAACTCCGGCTGACCTCCACGCTGGATTTCAAGGTCAAGGGCGGCGACTCGTGACTTCGATCTCCATTTCCGTCTTCGTTGTCATCGTTGTCGTCGTCGTCGTCGTTGACGTCGTCTCCTTCTTCGACGACGTCATCTTCGTCGAGAAAAGTCAGGTTGAAGAAGCGCTTAATTTTCATGTCAACGTGCAGTGCAGTGTTCTGGCCGTCAGCGTGGGTCATTAGTTCGCATCTCACGTCATCATCCTCGTCATCGTCATCGTCGTCGATGTTTTTAATATCCTCGGTTGTCAGGTCCCCGATTGCTTCCAGCTCCTTGCTTCCCTCACCCTCGCAGTTCTGCCTCGAATATCGACATTCCTTTTCATCCTCTCCTTGAATATGGACGATCGCTTCGACCTCACTCGATTCGCCTCGACTTTGCGGATCGTTTTCCGGGAAGATGCCCGAATCTGGAAAGTCCGGCGAGCGATATTTAAGGACGTCGTCGGTTGTCTTGGAGACTCGATCGGCGAGAAACTCGAGCAACTCTCTTATGTCCCTCTCCTCGATGTCCAATTGCTGCTTCGACATGTTGCAGTTGTTCAGAAAATCGTCTGCTTAATCATCTCACGTGTTCATGGCGCCAAGGAGTATTGCTTTGATTCAGGCACGGGTCTGGAGAGAGGAATGATTTTGTTGTCGGGGTTGTATTTGTTGTTGTTGTTGTTTCTATTGCGAATTGTTGCTGTTGTTGTAATTGTTTTTGCTGCAAGTTGCTGTTAGGAGGTTGTGTGATGACATTCAAGTCAATGTTTATTCGAACCAAGACATTTGTAAACAACGTTTATCCATTTACGTTTTTATGACGACGCTTTCCAAAGAATGAATTTATGATTCAGTAATTAAAGTGTTTTCGTTTTAATTTTTGGCAAAATGAGACCCTTTCTGAATAGTAAATTATCTCACAACAACTAAACTATGTCGTATTATAAACTTGTAAAAGCGTGTTGCAGAAAGATTATGCTAAATGGAAGCCAAACAAGCGAATATAGATTTTTATGCTTCATTAACTCATCCAGAAACCGTGCGAAAAAGGCCAGCTCTCACGATGAACGTCAAATAAAAATGGCTCCATCCATCCATCCATACATCCATCCATTCATCCATCCATCCATCCATCCATCCACCCATCCATCCATCCATCCATCCGTCCGTCCGCCCATCCATCCATCCATCCATCCATCCATCCATCCATCCATCCATCCATCCATCCATCCATCCATCCATCCATCCATCCATCCATCCATCCATCCATCCATCCATCCATCCATCCATCCATCCATCCATCCATCCATCCATCCATCCATCCATCCATCCATCCATCCATCCATCCATCCATCCATCCATCCATCCATCCATCCATCCATCCATCCATCCATCCATCCATACATCAATCCATCCATCCATCCTTCCTTAATCCCATCCATCCATCCATCCATCCATCCATCCATCCATCCATCCATCCATCCATCCATCCATCCATCCATCCATCCATCCATCCATCCATCCATCCATCCATCCATCCATCCATCCATCCATCCATCCATCCATCCATCCATCCATCCATCCATCCATCCATCCATCCATCCATCCATCCATCCATCCATCCATCCATCCATCCATTCCATCTCATTCATATCCTACTTTGGAAGGCAATACATTGTCATTCACACAAAATGTCTCATTTTTATATGAATTTTTAATTTCTAATTGTCAAGGGTTGTCTAATTAATGTCATCACTTTTCTTTGTTTATCGAATTTTCCCTGAGAATTTGTAGCAATAACTTTGATTTAATCATTTCAAGTCCAATCAAATTAGAAATAACTGACCGATATTAATTTATATTTGAAGATAATTTAACCTGATTGGACTCCTATAAATTATTATTATTTTTATTATTTCGTGTAATGATGATATAAATAGGAATGGTAACCGTGGTGGTTTTCATTAACATTCGTTTAGGGAATAAAAACAACAACGTTCACTCAATTTGTACAAAAATCTAATTTATGACCATAATTCCTCATTAATTCGTATTCATGAATTGATAAACAAGCGTCGTAAATTATGCCTTTTCATGGAGAAATGAACTTTCGACGCTCTCTCCTTCATCGTCGTCGTCGTCGTCACCATCATCATCATCGTCGTCGTCGTCGTCATCATGTTTTGATGAATTGTCGCATCGTGGGTTATTAATGGATTGAAAGCAAAATAATGAATTATCTATTATTAAAAAAAAAATTAAAAACACTGCTCTTAAAAGTTGATTTTGAGAATATTCTTACTTTTTTACAGAATTTATTTTTTAGATTTTATTTCCCCGAATATTGAAATTATTCAGGATTTAATTCCGCTCGAAATTCAATTCGTACGTCCTAAATATTTGTATTAAGCAGTTATCGAGCACCGATTTGACCTCTCTTCGTTCATTCGTTCATTACTTTGTGACGTCCACATGAATAATCATAATTTATTACGTAGCTTAAATTATCATAATTCATGCAAACGATTAACGATCAAACGATGAAAGAATTATCCTTAAATGCTCGAAGACATTCCTCTTTGTCTTGGCTGGAAAGTACCCCCAGGGGTGCACGGTTCAATCCTCCCTGAAGACCGAGGTGCTCCATGACGGCCTTCAGTCCGGCCACTCCGAACCGACGTGTGACCTATACGTTTAATATGGAAGCAAATTTTGAATAACGTAGCGGTTTAACTGTTAAATTAAAATTAAACTATTAATATTAACTAAAAAATTATTATACTATACAATAAATAGGAAATTATTAGTATTACTCAATGCCATTTATAAAATATTTAAATGAATTAGCTGACATTGGAGACTGACATTATAGTGATTTAGTCGATTAAATTATTATTATTATTATTATTATTATTACTATTATTATTATTATATCACAACCTAGATATGAATTATGATTCAAATTATAATAAAATATTTAAAAGTCGATTGGAAAAAGTAATTAATTTCTGACCGCACAATGTTTTTCACCAACCATGGTATTTGGAGCTATCAGTTTCTGTTGCAAGTGTTTTGCCTGTGTGTGGTCTCCTCTTTTGACAAGTTCATAGAGTTCACAGACCTCCCTGCCCAGCACATTAGCCAGCGCGCAAACCCCTCCCACGCAACCTGATTGGACGACCTCGGGTCATGTCAGTGTATTCGTTAAATTTCTATTTAATCTTTAATCGCTCTATAATTTATTTAATTTTATGGTTTGTATTCTTGCAGTTTTATTAATGATATTAATTAGCATTCATAATATATGCAAATGTATTTCTTCTTCACAAATTCCACTTGATGAATTGAATGAAATACTCTCACCTGACATTAGAGCTGGATAAAGGAAGCTTGCAGAACCTGCCAAGATTTGGAAATCCTCATTTCGTGTCTTGTAGACCATGTCAGATATTTTGACGATCTTTAAAAAGTAATTGAAATAATTTTAGGTCACTTGCAGCTTCTCTTCTCAACTCAGATGCAGATGAAGATTTTAGTCGCTCAATTTATGTAGCGCCTCTTTCTTCAACGCATGCAAACGGTACGAACTGCGGAGCTGCATTGCGAACACAACTAGTCATTATGACTGCAGTCTTTATTATCAGCGCAAGCATGGACCCAAGCAATTGATTTAACTCGCACGCCAATTAGTTACCTGATATTATCAACCGCTGTCAATATTATTATTAAAAATTGAGTTGTTCTTTTAACTGTCCTCTGAGAATTTGATTTTCATCATAACTTTACGTAGAAAGAAATAAATAAAAATGTCAAGATTCACTCCAGGCATTTTTGAATTAAAATATACCGTCATCATCGCCGTACCCGTAATCGTCATCGTCATAACATCACAATCATCACGATCGTCATCATCACTTACATCACCACTGCTGTCTTTCAAACCAATGATATTGGGATGCTTTGCCAATTTCGCCACCAAATTCTTTTCCAAGTCGATGCCGGTATTGGACGGAACGCTGTACAATACCACTGGTATCGTAGAAGCATCAGCCACCTGTAGACATGAGTGAGTCACTTTTAGCCAATGAAGTGGAAAAATTAAATATTTATTTGAATACAAATTGATAATATTATCATTATTATTATTATTATCTAAATAATTAAAGATATAATACTTATCATCAATATTCATTCTATCAAAGGTATTGAGGTATCCATTTGTAATAAAATCTCTTCAAGTACTTCTGATGGTAGAAAATACACCTTTATATAATGCTTGTACAGGGCCTCATGGGTCATACCACTTTTATAATAACAGGGGGTGACGACAAGCAAGGCATCTGCTCCAACTTTGGCCATCTCTCGACTCAAATGGATGGTTTCTCTGGTGGCTGATTGGCCGAATTTGAACTATTTATAATATTTTATTAAAACTGCTACCTGTATTATGAAGTAATATTTATAAGGTGAATTAGTAACATTAAATTTACAAAATAAAGAAAAATAAATAAATCTATGTATAACATTAACGTAAGTTCAAACGAGATTTGTAAAGATTTAAATAAAATTCCAATTTTATTTATAAAATTTTTTTAAAATTAATTTTTCATTTAATTTTTATAAATTATTTTTCTTATTGAAATAATTGAAATTCAGCATCTGCCAACTACATTCGCATCCCGATCCGGCAATGATGAGTTTGTTTTTTGGCGCCAAAAGTCTGGAACGTCTGACCACTTCTACTCTCTCCTCATTGTTCAGGTAAACATATTCACCGTTGGAGCCCTGCACCACGTAACCTTAGGAAATAATCGTTTAAAAATAATTTGAAATAAATATTAATAAACGTAGTGAAAGATGAAAAGACTTTCTAAGGCATCGTCGTAATAATAAGAACTACTTTGATCAATGTCAATCTATGATATTGGTTGTATCATTCGAGCAGAAGATTCAGGTAAAGTGAGACCATGGGTCGCTTATGAAAATAATTCATTATATTATTTATGTTATATGATATTGTAATCCTTTACTTAATGCTGTACTGTAATTTAACATTATTATTCTGGACTATTGACTAAATACATCCAGATAACGAGATTGCCGGTCTTGTGTCTCTTATGAATATTAATATAATTCTTTAATTAAAATTTTAATTTAACATTATTATTCTCATGAATATCATTACAAACGGACTATTGACAAGCTGCATTAAATGACATCACAAAAAAAAAAACTCAACGACCTGCAAAGTTCATCTCATTCCAGACTGAAAAATTCTTCTCGAGAGCTTCGAAATCGATATCCTCGTTTTCCAAGAACGGGGTTGGAATTGGTGGAAAGACTCCGGAGAGATTGACCTTCTCTTTCGTGGTCATCCTAGTAGAAAAGGTTTGACGGAGTGAGGTCAGATAGGTTAGGTTTTGAATCCTTAGTCGAGGTTTTAAGAGTCTGGCGACAGATATCGATCTCAGTACAGCCGGCATTATTTGTTTTTCCTTGCTTTTAATTGGATACGTTTAAATTAATTTAAATTTCATTAAATAATGCTTAATTAGCCACGTTAATCAAGTAAAGTTAATCAATCGAACTTTGAATGAAGTGTGGAGCAAAGGCTTGTATACGACGAGCATAAAGTTGTCTGCGCTTCGTCTCTTTAAAATCATGTGGACTTTAATCTTTTCAGCCTTGTATGCGGCTGATTGTCTACAGCGTTGTTTATTCGTTTTCATTTTCAATACTTTCTTGACGGATGCTGATTATATTCTGGCTTCATTTATTGGGGGATTCTGTTAATTAACACAGAATTTGCCTCAACATCTTCTGAAGGCACAGTCCCTCATCTTTGACTATTGATGAGAAGAACAACTTGATTCGCTCTTACCAACAAACCACCTCCACGTCCTTCTGGTGTGGAAAAAGTTGAAATCTTTCCGTGCCTTTCAGTGTCAGGGGGATTTCCCTTGAATTACCGTCATGAAATTCAAATATAATTTCACTATTAAAAAAAGTTCGTAAAAATTTTTGAAAACACACTTATATTTTCAAAACGAAGTAAAAACAATATAATAATTTTTTAAGTAAGACGCAAAAATGCAGATAATTTTTATGAATAATATATTTCATAAATAAAACAATTATAGCTTTTAAGTCTTTGTACCAAAGTCGACGGCAATAGTTTTATTGAGCAAGAACATTTACTTTGACCTACTTTAGCCTACTTTGACCCACTTATTATATTATTTTAATCTAATCGTTTTAAATTTTTGGATTATCTTATAAATTTTTTAATGAAATCAAAAAACAATAAGTTAAACGAAAATGTTGATTCTGCTTATTTTGCTTGAAATATTCGGCGAATAACTCAGAGTGTGTCTGCCGTAACCACGGTGACAGATATTCTTATTAAATTTACGAATGGCGGTTCTCTTTAAGTTCGTCAATACCTTCCACTTTAAACAGGTTATCTTCAATTAAGTTCTTATCTTCTGAAATGTCGAGCCACTTATACCAACTGCCATTTAAAATATGCAGGGATTCCAGTAGTTCCATCGCTACAGCTGCAATATTATCGATGCCTTGAGCGGTACTGAATAAGCAGCCAATGTGTTCTTCTGGATATCCTCTGGATTTCAAGTCTCTCGAGAGGGAAGCGAAATAAGACAAAGACTCAACCACCAGACTGACAAGGTTTTCGAACGGCAAACTGTTCCACGTTTCAGAGTAAACTTGGAAGCTTAGAAATACGGTGAGAAACGACTTTATGACAAATGAATGCTCACCAATTTCAGAAGGTTTGGATAAAAGAATATGAAATTTTTGCAAGAGACCGCTGAGAATGAATTCTTTGAAGTCTCTAATTTCGTAGAGTGTCTTCCGTGCACACTCCAATGCCGTATTAAGGCACGGTCCGCCAAAGTCAACATCCTGCACCATTTTAAAAGGCGGCGATATCACTTCAAAAATATCGTCATAGTTTAGGTGATAATAGATTTTTCGTAGATATTCTATGCGAATGCACTTGCTTTTGTCGTTCAGCAAAAATATCATTTTGATGTTAAAAAACATTTCGCGTGTAAAATGAGTTTTCGGCCAGGATTTTGGTATTTTCTCAAATAATGTCGCAACCAGTACAATAGAAATGTGAGATAAATGTTGGCATATTGGGCTTAACTTGTTAGTTACGACGTTCAAGTACCTTGCTACTAAATAGTAACTAGATCCTAAGAAACACATTGGTTTACTGCAATGATAAAGGAGTCTTAAGTGAAAGGAATCACTTATTAGCGTTCTATTGGCTTTATGTAACAATTCTATGACTGGGTACCCAATCATGGATATAAATTCATCGATTTCATGATTTTGAGTTGAAGAATATTCAAAAATGTCTTCATGAATTTTATCCACAAACCCTGGTACCGGTGGAATGACGGCGTCGACAAGAATGAAAAAATTTGGAATTGCCGGGTCTGGAATGTAGGGATCACATCCGATTCGCTTTGTCATTACATGACCGAGAGTATATCCATATCCACTTTCGAGCCACTTTTTCAGCGACTTATTTCCAACGTTCTTCTTCAATGCTCCCAATGGATCATCGGACCTTAAGATTATTTCCATTTCTTCCATGTTCGCCTTCATTGCTTTCTTAAATACCTTCATATTATAAGTCATGGCCGAGTTTTAAATCTAGATTCCAATACGGAAGGACTTTTTGTGTATCAACTGCGTTAGTCGTCTATGTTTTGCACTTATATTCGTGTCTCCGTCGTCGACGTTTTAAATGAAAAGATCAAAAGATACTTAATATTTATTATAATTAATTAAATTATCGTTTTAAATTTATTAGTTTTCAAATCCAATTTAATTAAATTTAATTAATTAATATAATTTAGTGAAAAGATCAGAGACACTTATTAATTTTAAATTTATTACGTTTCAAATCTAATTATTCGTTTTGTTGAATTTTTTTAAATCAACTTTCTCCTATTAGCTCTTGTGTAAAATTTAAAAGGCGACATTTACCTTATTAAATTTATAGGCAGATACACAACGTGTCCATTATCGCTTAGTGATTGAGATAACTAAATTGGTCAACAATCCGCATATCACCAATGATCTTAATTAAAACTCTATTTTTTTATCCATTAAGGATCCATACCAATTAACGTTCGCACACCTAATGGTAGAAACTCTTGAACAATTTTAAATTTTAATTATAATTTTGATTTAGTAAGAGATATTTCAATCATTAATAATTTATGGGTGCAACAAGATTTATTAAGCGGAATTCATCATGTCCAACCTATTTACCTCCTTCATGTCTTGGGCAAAAAAGTCGCTAGCAGGCGAAAATTGTAACCCTAAGAGCAGGAGTTCTAATTAACCAATATAAATACAAATTAATCACGAAGCTATCCTCTATATCTATTACCTATTCTCGCTAAGAAAAATCCTTAAACACTCTGACGACTGAAAATGGAAGACAATTTTAATACTGTAGTTCTTTTAAATTTAATTACATGATTTTCAGTACCCATAATTAATTTGGGTGTATTATTTAATACACTTGAAAATGCTGTCCACTTAACAGTAAAATCGAGAGACAAACGACTTGCAATGAAGTTTAAGAATCTTTAAAATACAATTTTCACCACAATCTGTTTTCTGCGACAAACAGTATTTTTGTTTACTTGGTAGATGGATGCTCGCGCGGCCAGGCCGAAGTTGAAATTGCAGATATTTGCAGGATTGTCACATCCAGTAACACTATTTGATATGACTCTTTTGTTGAATTATGTTAAAATTATTCAGATGATTTGAAAGTTAGGCAGAATTCGAATAAATCTGAAGGTATCGGGACGTACATCCGATTTTTTAATGGTCATTCATGTTCTCCATCCATTCTAGGAAGACATAACTGACACCCAAATCATTGAAATTCATCCATATGGCCAGAAGCACAATATCACCTACGGTTGGAACGCGTACACACAATGTGATTGCGAGATATAGTGACGAAATATTAACGAATGAAAGTGGACTTGCATGTGGTGAAGTGCAGATGTGGTGTCAACGGGTCGAAGATTTCAGTTCACAGTATGGAAATGAAGTCAGTATTTCATATACCATGTCCAATCTCGAAGGAGGGAGCAGTATTTATTCTCAATATGGAGATTTCACTCAAGCTGCTGTCATGGTATGATTTTATTATAATAAATAAATTATCAATTTCAAAAATTGTTGCAAAAATTTAAAAACAAAACCCAGAGAACTTATGGCAGATGGTGGAAGAGGTGTCCATCTGCTGCAACAACCTTTTTTAGACCAAGAGGGGCTTTCATCAGCCAAGATTTTGTTGGTGAGTGATGCTATAGTTTGCAAGACAATTATTTAAATCATAGCATTGAGGAATAACATTACATAATGATATATTGATATCTTCAGAGTGGTTAAGGATATAGAGATCTGCGTTTGCTATTCCCTAGTTTACTTCCTAGTGATCATATTCATAAAATAATTATGCTTATGATATTATTGCTATAAATTTTTTTTATAAACATCCAGCCTCAATAATAATTCACCTTTACTTAACTATCAAGAGCTCTCCTTTGAACATTCTGTCGTTCCAACCAACATTGAAGTTTTTGAGACATACAATCCAGGTTCGGTTGTTAGGATTTTGGCCTGCAACAAATCAGGGGAACTCCCACTGAGGTAGGGATAATAACGATGCTTGATTGTCGATTGTAAATTGAAGTTTATAGGAATTTTTTGTGGTAATTCAAGATGGCACGTTTTATGGGAGGGTTTACCTCAAGCTCCGCCCAAAGCTGCTCGGATATTCAGTCCACAAACGCTCCGAAAATGTCCATTTTATACCAGGTAGGATTCGTTAATTAATTTAACCTCTAGTTTAACTATTGCATTGATTATGAGTGCAACTGCTTAGCAAAATGTCAAAGAGATTTTTTTTTTTAAATTAGCGCATCATTTCTTGTTTCCTGCAGTCGCATAAGAATCGAGTTTCATCATAGTCATCTTCCCTATTATGCTGAACTGGATGCCGTAAGGCTGACCGGGACCCTGCCCGAGGACGTTCCGCGGCCAACAAAAAGCTCGGGGGCCAATCGCAAGCACGGTCCACGATTCCTCCCCTGCTTCGAATCGGAATCGTCCGAGTTGCCCGCACCGTCTCTGAACGCAAACGGAAAAAATGGTTAGCCCTTGACCAAAAAACGACTTTAAAACTTAGAGCGATTGAATACGTCCTCTTTCTAGCCAGGCATCATGACGACGATGAAGAGGAGGAGCAAGAGGGCCAGGGCTCGTCTGTCGACCTACCTGCCGAGCGGAAGAAGGCGCCGGAAACGGGTGGCGATGCTTCATCTGCAGACGAGGGAAGTGCAAATGGAGCTGGAAGTCGCCTTTTATCGAATCGAAAGGATTGGGAGAGCCTCGACTGTGCCTTCTTTAGACTGCCTGTGAGTACTTAACGAAGTAATTTGGTTATAATCGCAAGTGGAGGTGGCCTGTTGAATTTGTGGTAAATTTGAAAATAGTTTGGATTTAATGTCTTAATTGTTTTGAATGCTAAGAATAGAAATAATGATGTAGTTGATTATTGTTTACATTACAGCTAATGCTGCTTCTATGAGTTCAGAGTTGACTTGAGCAGTTTAGCCTCATTGATCTGATTGATAATAGTTATCGATTGTTAGATCGATAATGGTTATCGATTGTTAGATCGATAATGGTTATCGATTGTCAGATCGATAATGGTTATCGATTGTTAGATCGATAATGGTTAACAATTGTCAGATCGATAACGTCTTCAAATTCTTGCAACGAACAAAGCTTGTTGTCCCAGGCTCAGTTTCCTATTAATTTGATAAACGAGCTTTGATAAGATCAAATTTATTTCTAGAGTTGAAAAGTAAATATTTACACAGATGGAGATTCTAAAGATAATATTCGATTATCTTGACCTGAAGTCTCTCTGCAATTTGCACTCAACGTGCAGGTAATGAAAAACTTTAAGTTTCTGTTTCTGTTTCTTTAATTCTTACAATTGAGTCTTTGGTCACAAAAAATGTAAATCATAAATATTTAATAATTTAGAAATATTTAATAATTTTGAAGAAACTGCTTTAGGTATTGATTTTGTAAAGTTTAATTTCCAATGATTTTAATTAGCCGTCGTTAGCAAATGACAACGTTTTGCAGATTTTTTTCTCAACACTGCATCAACGAGACACAGTTTTACGAGCTGGACCTCCAGCCATACTGGCATCTGGTTTGTTGCAAACGATTTGAAATATATAATTAAATATTTATAAAACGTAATAACAATTAATTTAAAATAAATAGTAAAATATTATGATTGCTTGTCTGATCTCAAGATCACGGACAAGGTCCTAGCCACGATGTCTCGGAAGTTCAAACGCTTTAGGAAAGTGGATCTGTCCTGGTGCAGTAACATCAGCAACCATGGTTTCGTGACGTTAGCAATTAGACTGAAACTTTGGTTATGATAATAATAATAATAATAACAATAATAATAATAACAGTATTATTAATAATAATAACAGTATTATTAATGGTAATGAATAGTAGTAAAATGATAAATTTATAATATGTCTATTGAAATAGACTTGCTAATGTCAATGGAAGTCAATTCAATCGAAATTTATAATATTTATTATTTTTTTATAATATTTACAGGCCATAAATAGTTTTCAAGTGCTAAAGTTTCTTCGTTTCTTGTCTTTCTATCAACCTTTGCCCACTTAAAAGATATGCTTAATGAGTGCCAAAAAAATCATTAATCATTTACTTTTGGTCATCACCTCCACCATCATCATCACCACCATCTTCATCACCATCATCATCATACCCACCACCACCACCATCATCATCGACACAGTTGCCTCGCTGAACCGCGACCGTTGTTGACATGCTTGAGGCTCAACTGCTGCCATTTCGTGGACTGCAATGCACTGGAAACGATAGCCACTCAATGTCCCAACCTGAGAGGTAACTTCGGTCGCCAATGAATGTTTTTATTTTGCAGAATTTTGAAAAGATGGCCGCCATTTTTAAAGATAAGGAAACAACAGGGAAACTCGAGCCATTAATTTCAGCCAATAAAAAAAACTCATAAAGCTGAATCGTTTATTTATTTATTTATTTATTTATTATAATTAGACATTTTTTGAATATTTAATTTTGAATTTGAATTATTGTGCGACTGCCATCTACTGTCAATTTCCAGAACTGAGACTTCAGTCGTGCCAGAAAGTGAAGGGAAGTTCTTTTGCTTGCCTTGCATCACTCAAAGAGTTGAGAGTTCTTGATTTGTACAGAACTCTTGTGGATACAGATTCCCTCGTCAAAATTGCAAGGTATCGAATCATCGTATTATATACATAAACATATACAATATCAATTAAAAAAACATTGCTTGTTTGTTTGGTCGTTTGTTTGTTTGTCTCGAATCTAGTTCAGCAAAAGCAATCGTTGATTTCATGTTTCATTGTAAATTTAAAGCATTTTGAGATAATTATGCATTTTAATTAATTAATTAATTGCAGTTAATTTAAAGATTTTTTTTATTATTTCAAGTTAATTCCATATAATTAATAATATTTTATAACGTCTTATATTTGCTTTCTTTTTTTTCCAGGTCATGTCAGAAACTGGAACACCTGAACGTGGGGTCGTGCACCAATAACACGGACTGCAACAGGGTCGCCACCGAACTGGCGAGGTCATGCCCGTAAGATCAGAACCACACTCTTTTATTTCTTATTCCTTGAAAGCAAATCCTGAAGGATATCACGATTCCATGATATACTTCAAGTTGCGATCATCGCTTTTCTTCTTTTTGTTTACAATTTAATTAATATTCGTAATTTCTTTACTTTTTTTTTTAATTGCACGATTTTGGTGTCAATTTTCAATTTATTTTCATCGATTACCATTAATTTTAATCGTTTTAATCTTAATAATCGAATATATATTATAATAATACCACTGCTTTTCATTTCCATTCCAAAGAAATCTGAAGTCGGTGGACTTCTGGAGATCTCGTGGCCTCAGCTCCGTCGGTCTCTCGGCTTTGGTCAGAGGATGCAGGCAACTGGAGGAGTTGGATCTCGGGTGGTGGTGAGTTTCGAATTGGTGGTCAAAAGATAGTCTTGGGTGTTGATGACTCCAAGTCAGGGTCTCTAATTGTGATCCTTGTATGGTGATCAGTTCATGGATGAATGGATGCAAAGGGTTTGGAAATAATTGTTTCTTGCAAGTGATCTTTGGCTGATTAGCAGGAAAGCATTTATATATATATATATATATATAGGCTCCATGCTGGAATGCCAAGTTATGTACAGCAGTTCAGTTTAAAGGTCTTGGCAGTTTATTGATTATTGATCACAATCGATTTTTAAGATTGATGTCATTGGTTTTAGTTTGTAAAAGTTCGTTCGTATAAGATCACGTTATGATTTGAAAATGTACTCAGCTTGACCTTCAATGTAATCAGAAGGTGAATTTAATTCTCCAGCAGTCAAGTTAAGTCAAAAGAAGGATGTTTCAGAGAAATTGCAGAACATTGTCCTAACCTGAGGAAGCTCTTTGTCACTGCCAACAGGTACCCCATTGTGGTCAACAAAAATTATTAATTAATTATATTATATTAATTATGTCATATTGATTATTATATTAATTTTATTATATAATTAATATTAATTAATTAATTTTCTTACATTGATTAATTAATTAATTTTCCTGTATTAATTAATATAATCTGTTAATTAATCTAGTCAGTTAATGTAATAAAAAAAAAGATTTGCATTGAAACATTAAATCCTGTTTCAATCCTCAGCACATATAAGACTTGTTGGTATATTCTTTGACCTGACTTTGATGGTGGAGATTATATCCGTCAAGTGAAGCAGTTTTTATTACACATTAATAATTATAATAATAATGGATAATAATTAATGGGATCGTTAAGATCTTAAAGTCTAATCATAATTAATTTAAGTTAATCATAATTTTATGAAGATAATTTCTAAGTCATCGTCAGAGAACCGTCACTAACTCCTCCCTGGTAAACTCGTGAAATGAATTCTTAGGGGTCTCTGCAACGCCGACCTCGACCTCTTGTCCTTGAACTGCCAACGACTCGAGCAACTGGACGTTCTCGGGACTCGCGAAATCACGAACTGCTCCATAAAGAGGTTTGCTTTCATTGTCTCAGAGTACATTTTTTTTTGCATCATTTTGTTTTTGTATGTATTTATTTGTATTGTTATTTTGTATTTATTAATTTAAAACCTATTTTAAATTTGTTTTACATTAAATACTAATTCGTTTTCTATTATTGGCCAATAACTCATAATGATGGCTTATAGCTTACAAAGTAGAATCAGTTGTTATGAAGGTTGATCAACTATTGTTCTTAATAATATTTTTTTTTTACTTCTGCTGTCCTTCATGCTCCACTCGGTCGTTTTGTTTGATACGAGGCTACCTTAAGATCCTCGCACGCTTCGCTTGAGACGCAATTAAATCTCGCTCGTGAACCAATTATTCCAATTTATTAAATTAATGTCAAAATAAAGAAAAGGACTTCCTCAAAGAATGCATAGAGCCACTTAAATTGGCCACAGTTGAATGGAACTAGAAATAGACTTTGTTTTATGCAAAATCTTATTTTTTGTTTTGTTTTTGTATTTTCCAATGTCCGTCCGAGAATTCCTGGTCGGGCAGCAGAGATTTTCTCCGATATTCTCCATCTGCTCTCGTGTAATTGCCTGTCCTTTGACAAATCTCTTTTTTCTTAATTTCAGACTCCTTGACAGATGTCAAGCCTTGGAACTCCTCGACCTTTCATTTTGCGCGGGGGTCGATTATCCCGGTCTCGAACCGGCCCTGGGGGCTCGACCGAAGGTGGACGTCAAGAGGAGCTTCCAGGGTAGCGGCCAGGCGGAGGAGTACCTGGATCGCCCCTTCCAGCTGCAGTGAATTTGGCCGGGGACGCGTTTTAACCTCAGATAGCCGGGAATATCTCTGCAGATCGTCCTCTGGATCCTAATTCGTCGAAAAATAATTATGTAATTAAATCTTTGCGTTGTGGGAGTTCATGAAATGGTTGGCTTTAGATCTTTGACATCACCTGCCTCAGAATTGATTGCCTCCTATTTTTTTTTTTTGTAGATTTGTTGCAATTGATCAAAATTTGTAAATAAATATCATTGCATGACCTTAGCAATTAGCCGGAGATGAAAGTATTTTGGTCAATCATCGCTTCAAAGTTCTTTAATACAATTATTTTGAAATAATTTCTTTTTTTTTAGATTGTGGTTTCTGGTCGGAACATTAACTGTTCAATATTAAATTCAGAATCAATGCCTTCACAAATTTTCTTAAAATTCGTTCCTAAAAAACCAACTTTTAAATTTTAAAAAAAATTCACAAGAGATTACCAAACAACTGGGTGGAGTTGTATAAACTTTAGAATTAATGGATCAGGATTTCGTTGAGGCGTCTCAGCGTACTATTCCAAGGGCTAAGTCAGACTGGGGTGACGTTTGACTTCAGTTCTGCCTTCAACGGCTTTTTGTTGAAAGCTGGACGTCTCGAGTGGTCTCCTTCATCCGAGCTCCTTTTCCGAGAAGCCATTTCCAGACGGAACTTCATCTCTTGTCCATTTTTAGTAACTTTTTATGAGAATATTAGGATTCAAAACGGAAACGAAGAAAGTGTGAGCACTGGAGTCATGGTCGTCATATATGGCGCTCTGAGTCATAAATAAATAATCATCCTAAATATTGAAAGGTTATTTTTCAGTCTCGGGTTACCATCTTCCGTAATTTTTTTTTTTTAGCATTTTCAGATGTTTCATAAATCATAATTTCTAGCATTTGGAAAACTTATCAGATGTCAATGTTTTTTGTAATGTTGCCCTTCTCGTGCTGTCTTCTTTCTCGTACTTGTCAAAACTCCAAACACACAAATCTCTTTAATTTACTAGCAACGTAAGCATTGGAATATGCACTTGATGGGAAAAGGTTTAGAGACAAGAATGTAAATATCATTGCATGACCTTAGCAATTAGCCGGAGATGAAAGTATTTTGGTCAATCATCGCTTCAAAGTTCTTTAATACAATTATTTTGAAATAATTTCTTTTTTTTAGATTGTGGTTTCTAGTCGGAACATTAGCTGTTCAATACTTTGACACTTTTAAGTAACCAAAGGACACAATGTTTTGTTACGTTATACCATTTATCTGTATCTTATTGTACTAACTGTGGACGCATTCAATATTGACTTTCGAGATCTATCTGATTGGACAAAGCATTAGTTTCGACATTCGCAAGATCTACACCTAAACTCATAAGCATTTAATCGGCAGAACATATTCTATCTACCCTCTCCACTTCTATGAATACCAATAAAACCTCTTACAAGAGACCAAATTGAATTCTGCACGTTTCAAGACGTTTATAGTGGAAGGTTCTCAGCTTGCCCAACTTATTGAAAAGCAATTTTATTAAAAGATTTTTTCGATCAAATAAAGGAAAAAGAAAAAAAGCTTATCTTAATCAACTTTCTGCCTTTTAGGTCTTCGCCATATTTAAAAATCTTTCCAGACATCAGATACCAGACAGAAAAACTTGCTGACAATATATTTTAAAACCCCACTTCGCTAATTTAATGATGGTTCGCGTACAAACCTCTAAGACTCGGAATCATCGCCAGTTCGATTCTATTTTCTCGTCGTAACGTCACGCGCTTTTACGAGCAGAGACTGGTGTTCCTATCTCTCCGAAACACGGAAGAAAATCAGCAGAAGTTCGGCCAATAATTAATGGATGATTCGAAACACTTTGGACGGCCGGAGACCGACACCTTGCCTCTGACATTACGCGTCCCTAATGGATTGCGTCAGTAGCCACGTTGTTTTAAGCAGGAGCAAGTGAAATATATGGGCTTCGGACGAACCCGCTAGGTGAGAGCAGCGGGGATGTGTGCTTGGATTGCCTGGTGGGGACAGTGCTTGATCATTGTACTTGAAAGGAGCACTTCTCGACTCGCAAAATGATGAAGAATTTGGAAAAAATTTTCACTTTTTTGTTTTACGGAGAGCGATCAGTTTTCATTTCTTTGTGAGAAGGAGAAAAAAAAATTATTTTTCAAGCATCGAAGTTTGACGAATTTACTTCTGCTAGAAATTTTACTATTTCTGAATTAGAAATATTACTATTATTATTACCAACAATTATATCTGATATTATTATTATTATTATTTAATAATAAAAATATTATATAGACCACATCATAATAAAATTATTATTGATAATCATAATAATAATAATAATTCCGGTGAATTCCGGTCAGTCATCGTTCAATAAGTTTACCTGTGAGATGAATTCAAGAGAAACGAATCAAACGTGTCACAAAGCTGCTGTTGAACAACCGGGATTATCGAGGTGTTGAATATTTCAATCGCTTTTTTGATTGAAGTTCACCTTCCACTCAGACTCTGCCTTCGCGTGGCGCAATGACTTTCCGTGATTACACGTCTTTGGGCTCGGGATTAAGCCTAACTATGACGAATAGGATCAGAGAGCTTAATCACGTGATTATGTGTGACGCCATCGTCGCAAAATGGCCGCTCGATCGGTCACGTGACAAAATGGCAGATTGATCGATTTGCTGGCAAATCTCTTGGAGATTACAGTAGTGTCGGCGTGAGTTTTAAAACCGGGAACTGGTCGCTTTCGACGGCTTCGAGTTCATTCGAATGGAGACTGCAAACTCAGGCGGTGTCTCTTCCCAGTATTTCGGATTCCACGTAATGTCTTTGAGGTGGATTCATTTTCTGGGAAAACCGGATTGGAACTGGAGTTGTACTCCTGGTCGAGGACTTTGGTCTTTTAAGAAGAGTCTGGTTGAACCTGATTGAAAACCAGATTCGAGTCTCGTCTAGCCGTGTTTAATTTCCTCCCATTTCCCGCCTGAACGTCTGATACGGGCAGACGACAGTGGTTGAGCGGTCCCTATTATTTTTCCTTACGTAGGTTTTTTGGGAGCGTCGCGCACAGGCGCAAAAGCCCGGAAATATTTTGCGTTCGCAGACGTCAAAGTAAATTGAGATCGAGCAGCCAGAATATTATTTACGACCAGCCCCTGTCAACTAGCAGCATAATCATACTCACTGATGTAATCACTACTCGGCTCATCAATCATGTCCATTAGTATTTATTCATCATATCATCGCTCATCGCCGTAGTAACCGTTGTCATAGCGACGCAATCGTCACTACAATCGCTTGGCTATCACGGATGCCATAGTCATCGTCGTCGACGTCATCTCTATCGTCACAATCGCCGTCGTCGTCATCACCACTATCACCAGCATCGTCATCATAATCTTCGTCATCATCCATTAGACGTGGCAAGTGTTATTAATACCGATCTTTTCCTTTTCTCAGATTGTTTTTTGATGAACTTGAGCCATTAATATGGAGCAGAACCACTGAGCGCCTGAGTGGATGGATGGATGGGTGAGTGGGTGGGTGGGTGAGTGGGTGGGTGAGCGAGTGAGTGATAATGAGTGAGAACGAGTATTA
Source organism: Hirudinaria manillensis (assembly GCA_034509925.1). Taxonomy (NCBI): domain Eukaryota; kingdom Metazoa; phylum Annelida; class Clitellata; order Hirudinida; family Hirudinidae; genus Hirudinaria; species Hirudinaria manillensis. The sequence goes on along the minus strand of CM067528.1, from coordinate 10,834,093 downwards.
CTGATATTAATCATACTAACTGCAACGAGAGTTTGTGTTTGTCAGTCAGCACAACATAACATACCAACATTGAACTCAAAGTACTCGATATTCTTCACAAATTAGCTACTTTTAAAATGTCAATTTGACATTAAATATTATGTAATAATAAAAAAACAACTAAAATCGTAAAAACATATTTTAAAAAGTCCATTTTTAAACGTAAGCAAAGTCTAAGAAAATCCCAAAAAATAAATAAAAAAATAAAATTGGAAATAATTTCTAAGGAAATTAGACCGTTGCCTAGCAACCAAGACGGACACTCTTGCGACTATGCAATTGTTGAAGTTCCATTCCAACTGCTAGATCGCAAAAGCATAAGCCTCGGGAGCCATCGGAGTTGGTGACCTCTGTGATGAACTTTCAACTTCTTCGAACTCTGAGGTCAATCGGAAGTTGATGGAGTCGATGACGCGATGGTGATGATGATGATGGTGGTGGTGACGCGATGATGATAATGATTATCATTAACGATGATGATGACGACGACGACGACTACTGCTTCTGCTGCCGATGATCATGATGGCGATGACGATAATGATAATGATGATGATGATGATGATACTTTTTTTTCTTTATTTTGAAATTTCGACTGAACTCCCTGCCTCGGACTTATTTGTTCGAGTTGGTGGTCGTTTCCATGGGAACACGTTGGACGCTTTTATATGGTGACGTCCGAACGTTTCAATGGCGGAATCACATCGAGCTGAAACTTTCAGGCGATGATGATGATGACGATGACGTCGACGATGATGACGATGACGCTGTGATGATGATGATAATAATAATAATAATAATACCAGTGACGGTAAATGACAATTATTAAGAATTAAAGACGAATTATTTGAAAACAATCAAATAATATTTTTGACAAAAGTGAAGCTAAATGCAAGACATTAATTAGCGGTGAAATAACAACTACTAACAACTTACCTGCATAAGGAATGGAATGCTGAACTCGATGCGATCCGTTGAGATCGCTGATGGAGACGCTGGAAGAGGATGCCGGAAGTTCCGCGCCATGGAAACCGAGGAAGCTGTTCTGAAGTTGAGATGAAGGACTGGAGTTGGGATTTTTTTTTAAATTCCTTCTCAGCTGGAGACGGAAATTGGTTCGAGATTTGCTGTTCTATGAGGACATCTGCTTGGAAGACTGTAAGACGAGGAAAGCGAAATAAAAAAAAGCGAGAAACACTCGCATGGATTAGGGATGGACGGATGGACGGATGGACGGATGGATGGATGGATGGATGGATGGATGGATGGATGGATGGATGGATGGATGGATGGATGGATGGATGGATGGACGGATGGACAGACAGAACGGACGGATGATGGTGATTGGGACGGACCTGCAGACAGGAAGGGAGTTGGTGATGGAATGATGAATTAATGATGAATCAACTGGAACAGACCCGAAACGAAAAGAAAAGGTTGAGCTGCCGTTGCTGATGATGATGAAGATGAAGATGATGATAAGGATGATAATGGAGATGATGATAATGATGATGATGGTGCCATTGGTTATGATGGAAGTTGTGATGGCATAAGGTCATTAGGTTGATGATGATGATGATGATGACGTCGGGGATGATAACCTTAAGCTAGGGATGAGGACGACGACGACGACGGTGAGGTCTGTGCTGATGCTGCGATGATGATGATGACGATGGGAGTGGTGGCGATGATGATGACAGTGATGATGATGGTGACGATGAACACAGGCAGGTAGTCGGAGTGGAAGAAAATGTTAATATATTGGGGAATTATTGAAATAAATTCGATGAAATGCGGATATTAATGAGATGGAAAAAAAGCAATAAATGGAACAGAAACAGTTTTGATTGAAGGTCAACCATGAGGGCGGAGCACATGGAAAGGTTCACCGGTCACTTTCCAGACCTGATGGTTATAAATAGGAAATAGTTTTTTTTAAATAAGGATAATAATAATAATAATAATAATAATAATAATATTAATAATAATATTAATAATAATAATAATAATAATAATATTAATAATAATAATATTAATAATAATAATAATAATAACAACAACAAAACGCAATAATAAGAATAACAAAAAGTCCGACTTAAAATGCATGGCTTTTTCTTCATGAGAAAGCATATTTACCGCCAGAAAGATTTTGATTGGTCTGCTAACGAAGAGAAGAGAAAATGAAAATGAGATTGGAAGTGGAATGAGTGACTGAGTGAGGTCGAAATGGATGGATGCATGAATAAATTAACTCGATGAATTGATGAATGAATGAATAAATGAGTGAGTGAGTGAGTGAGTGAGTGAGTGAGTGAGTGAGTGAGTGAGTGAGTGAGTGAGTGAGTGAGTGAGTGAGTGAGTGAGTGAGTGAGTGAGTGAGTGAGTGAGTGAGTGAGTGAGTGAGTGAGTGAGTGAGTGAGTGAGTGAGTGAGTGAGTGAGTGAGTGAGTGAGTGAGTGAGTGAGTGAGTGAGTGAGTGAGTGAGTGAGTGAGTGAGTGAGTGAGTGAGTGAGTGAGTGAGTGAGTGAGTGAGTGAGTGAGTGAGTGAGTGAGTGAGTGAGTGAGTGAGTGAGTGAGTGAGTGAGTGAGTGAGTGAGTGAGTGAGTGAGTGAGTGAGTGAGTGAGTGAGTGAGTGAGTGAGTGAGTGAGTGAGTGAGTGAGTGAGTGAGTGAGTGAGTGAGTGAGTGAGTGAGTGAGTGAGTGAGTGAGTGAGTGAGTGAGTGAGTGAGTGAGTGAGTGAGTGAGTGAGTGAGTGAGTGAGTGAGTGAATGATGAATAAATATTTAATTGTATGAGCAGGAAATGAACTCAATGAATGATTGAAGGGACGAGAAAGGAAGAAAGAAGAAGGAATGATTGAATGACGATGAGGAGAAGAAATACAATTGCAAGCGTCTTCGCATTCTGAGACAAATCCTTTAATTGCATGCAAACCTCAAAGAAGTTCAATGGAAAAAAATCTAGAATCAATTTTAGCTTATTGAATGAATATCTCATTTGTTAATAACTTTTGATGATGATGATGATAATATTAATAATAATAATAATGATAATAATAATAATAACAACAATAATAATAATAATAAATAACAATACTAATAATGATTCTGTTTGTCTGAGGGCGCAGATCTTCCATTGGGGTTCAGTGGAGTAGAAAAAAGTCCGCATCACCTCCAGCGATGGAAGGAAGAAGTTATGAAAGCAAGGAAAAGGAGGATGACTTTATAAGTAAAAATAATGGAAATATATGAAAAATAAAATAAAAGGCGTTTGTTTGTTTGTTTGTTTGTTTGTTTGTTTGTTTGTTTGTTTGTTTGTTTGTTTGTTTGTTTGTTTGTTTGTTTGTTTGTTTGTTTGTGTTGCGGAGTGCAATATAGTTTTTAAAACTATATATATTTGTAAAAGGGGCACTCAGTGTCTTTCGATATGCACATCTGTGCTGGGAATCGTTAAGCCAGTGTGTTGTTGTTCTAGCTTTGTAACATTCTTGGAAGCAATACAATTCGCTCCCGCAATTTGTAGTTCTCTCGTGTTGTCATCAATTACTACGTTCCCAGTAAGAACGTAACAATGGCGCAGTCGACAGGATCAATGGTAACCGAGATGAAACAATTGGTGGCGATGTTTCAGCAGCAAATATCGTCAATGAGGGAACAGATGCTCGAGGAACGGAAGATACACGAGGAGCAGCTAAAGTACTTTCTTACAAGATCCCAAACATCAGGGGTACAGAGTTTTACAGCATTCGACACTTCGAAAGAACTCTGGAAAGATTACTGGGCAAGGTTTACAACCTTCGTAGCAGCTCAGTCCGTCCCCGAAGAGAAACAACCGCATGTGTTTCTCAGCCAAGATCCGTCCACCTACAAGTTACGCAACACCCTGGCGGAACAAGAAGAAACCGCCAGAGTAGCCAGGGAAACCGTTCATGGTTCACCGGCTCATACAGCAGTACAGGAAATCAAGACCACAACTTCAAAAACTAAAACAACCCCGATCAACCGACAGATACAAGAGAGTTGTTTTAGATGTGGCAAAACCAACCACAAAGCAAACGCTTGCAAGAGGAAGGACCTGTTCTGCAAATTCTGCGACAAGACCGGACACCTAGAAATCGTCTGTCGGAAAAAGGCCAAACAAAGCCTTCAGGTAATCAAGCACTCGTCTGTACATCGGGTGTCCGGCACAGAACCTTTAAAATACAAAGTGAGATTTCAAAACAATTACAGTTTTGAATTCCTAGTGGACAGCGGATCCAGAGACAGTTTTTGTTCAAAGCAAATATGGACAAAACTAGGCAAACCTGCGCTGAGTACCAATTCCACGGTCTACACCTCTGCGACAGGAGATCCCATCCAAATACTTGGATGCTTCACCATCCAAACCCTTTCAGACGAGCACCCAAAACGGGAAAGGCAGCTGCGGTTAAACGTCACATCAATTCCGGATCTCAACCTACTAGGAAGAAAAGCGCTGCTAGATCTAGAAGTCGATGTTACGGCTCTTATGAGAAACAAAGTACAAGTGGTATCCAAGGTACAGGATATCAATCTCAAACAAGCTTGCCAAAAGCTGTGTTTACAATTCGAGGAACTGTTCAAACCTGAATTAGGTTGCCTTAAAGATTTTGAATTAGACATTAAATTCAAGGCAGAAACCGAACCGATATTCCACAAGCCGAGAACGGTACCTTTAGCCATTCTCGAGGAGCTGGGCCAAACCTACGAGGCAGGAATAAAAAAGGGGCTATGGATACCCACCCAATTCAACAATTGGGGAACCCCTGTTGTCCCCATCAGGAAGCAACTTCAAGAGGGACAAAGCAAGGCCAAGCTTCGAGTCTGTGGAGATTATTCAGTCACAGTGAATCCGCAGCTAGAACCGCATCGACATCCAATGCCTTTACCAGAAGATTTAATGAGAAGGCTGGGTGGAGGACATTATTTCAGTAAGATTGATCTTGCAGATGCCTACCACCAGATCAAGCTATCTCGAGAGAGCCAGAAAAGATTAGCTCTAAGTACACATAAAGGAGTTCTTCTTCAAACTAGGCTCCCATTCGGAATTACATCGGCACCAGGTTACTTTCAAGAAATCATGGATAAACTAACAAGCGATCTGGAAGGCGTCGCAGTTTATCTGGATGATATTTTGGTCAGCGGACTCTCCGCTACCGAACATCTTTGCAACCTAAGGAAGTTACTCCAACGACTCCAAGACAACGGTCTAAGATGTAACCTAAACAAGTGTCGATTCGCCCAACCTACAGTGGAATACCTGGGCCACACAATAACAAGGGATGGAATCAAAGCAGGCCGACAAGTGGACGCAGTGGCAAAAATGCCAGTACCAACAAACGTACCAAACCTGAAGTCTTTCTTAGGGTCTATTCAATTCTACGGCAAGTTCATCCCAAATCTTTCAACAGTAGCAGAACCATTAAACCGCCTAACTCGGAAAGAAACTACATGGAGATGGTCAGGTCAGGAAGACTCAGCATTCAACAAACTGAAAAGTCTACTGACGAAGGACGTAATGTTAGCACATTACGACAAAACACTACCAATCGGGATTTCATGTGATGCTTCAGAAGTGGGAGTAGGAGTTGTTCTGTTCCAGAGATACCAAGATGGCGCAGAAAGACCTCTTTTCAATGTCTCCAAGACATTGACGCCGACACAACGCAGATACAGTCAGATACAGCGAGAGGCATTAGCCATCATCTACGGGCTAGAGAAATTCCATAATTATCTCTACGGTAGAAAATTCATTTTGGTTACGGACCACAAACCTTTACTTTCCTTATTCAATCCAAAAAAAGGAACTCCAGCTTTAGCTGCAAATCGCCTAGCCAGATGGGCGTTGACCCTGAGTCAATACGAATACACCATCGAGTACCGGAAAACAACTGAGCACGGAAATGCGGATGCCCTCAGCAGATTACCGGCCGGTGAAGATCGAGAATTCGATAAGAAAGAAGAAACAGAGGATACTTCAACAGTGTGTACAATAAACACCATCAGTCAACAACTCAAACCTACTGATCACAAGGTGTTAGCAAAAGAATCCAGCAAAGATACAACTCTGTCAACCGTCATGCGACACGTAAAGGAAGGATGGCCCAAAGTTACAACTCAAGAGGTAAGTCACTTCCAGAAACTGCAGGATTCTCTTGTCACACAAGGAGGATGTCTACTATACGGATCAAGAATAGTCATTCCCCACAAACTCCAAAACCAAGTGTTGGATTTGTTACACCTGGGACACTTTGGGATAAACCGCATGAAACAGTTGGCAAGATCAGTGGTTTACTGGCATGGCATCGATAGGGACATTGAACACCTATGCCGTTCATGCACATCATGTGCAGAACACCAGAACAGTCCAAATAAAGCCCCAAACCATCCTTGGATGTTACCCGAAAAGCCATGGAGCAGATTACATTTAGACCATGCGATAAATTTCCTCGGGAGTAACTGGTTGGTAATAGTGGATGCTTTCTCAAAGTATCCATGCATACACCCTACGAGCTCAATCACAGCAAATACAACCATCCAGCTATTGGAGGAGGACTTTGCACATTTCGGCTACCCACATTCTATTGTGACGGACAATGCACCATCCTTCTTATCGGAGGAATTTCAAAGTTGGTGCAAAGAAAGAGGGATCTCACACCTTACAGGGGCCCCATACCACCCAGCCACAAATGGAGCAGCAGAACGAATGGTGCAAACGTTTAAGCAATCCCTGAGAAAGTCGGCACATACACCGAAACAAGCACTTCAGGAATTCTTATTAATGTACAGGAGAACACCTTTAGACTCAGGTTTCTCACCTAGCGAACTACTAAATGGTCGTCAAATCAGAAGTAAATTGGACGCCCTAATGCCTTCTCCTGTTCACTTTGCGCAAAAGAAGCAGGTACAAAATAACGCTAAAAAATCAGGACCAAGCAAACAGACGAGTACAACCAACTTCCTACAGGAAGGCGCGCTGTGTTATGCACTTTACATGGGTCCAAAACAAGATAAGCAGCCAAAATGGATTCCGGCTACAATTATCAAAATCCGGGGTCCTAGAACGGTAGAAGTCAAAATCCACCCAAAAGGTCCGGTATGGAAACGCCATGTGGACCAACTTCGCGAACGGTATGAAGAATACCCGGATTTAGATCCAGGCGAAGAAACAGGACACTCGGCAAGAAGCTACGTCAACGAAGAAACAGGCAACTCGGCAAGAAGCTCCACCAGCGAAGAACGGAGCAAGATTCCGGAACCCATTCCGTCGACAACCACCGTCGAACCAGCAGAAACACTTATCCCAAGACGCTCAGAGCGAATCCGCCAAAAGGCCTTTACAAAGGACTTTTCGGCCGGTGGGGAGGTGTTGCGGAGTGCAATATAGTTTTTAAAACTATATATATTTGTAAAAGGGGCACTCAGTGTCTTTCGATATGCACATCTGTGCTGGGAATCGTTAAGCCAGGGGGTTGTTGTTCTAGCTTTGTAACATTCTTGGAAGCAATACAATTCGCTCCCGCAATTTGTAGTTCTCTCGTGTTGTCATCAATTACTACGTTCCCAGTAAGAACGTAACAGTTTGTTTGTTTGTTTGTTTGTTTGTTTGTTTGTTTGTTTGTTTGTTTGTTTGTTTGTTTGTTTGTTTGTTTGTTTGTTTGTTTGTTTGTTTGTTTGTTTGTTTGTTTGTTTGTTTGTTTGTTTGTTTGTTTGTTTGTTTGTTTGTTTGTTTGTTTGTTTGTTTGTTTGTTTGTTTGTTTGTTTGTTTGTTTGTTTGTTTGTTTGTTTGTTTGTTTGTTTGTTTGTTTGTTTGTTTGTTTGTTTGTTTGTTTGTTTGTTTGTTTGTTTGTTTGTTTGTTTGTTTGCTTTTCTTTTGCGAGGTGGGGTCATTTGTAAATATTTTCTGAGATATTTTGTTTAGTGGCAAATAAATTCACAAGTTTTCCAATTTCGCGCGTTGTTCGGTGCTTGTTGAACTGTTTGTTGTTGTTGCTGCTGTTGTTGTGGCCATCATCGTCGTCGTCGTTGTAGTTAAGTGTTGCCAGGAATATTTCGCACCGATTAAACGCAAGATTTTAAAATTTAAAATTCAATTCCAATCGCATCTCCTTCTCTCCAAAAGAAAAACATCTCAAAGAAAGAAAGAGCTTTAAAAATGCATGGATTAAATTATTAATCAATAACAGGTATTAAGAAACTAATACGAGATCTTAATTCAAATAAATAAAATAATTATTATTTACAACAATTACAATAATAATAATATTTTTTTAAACCACATAAACAGATGGAAGACAAATGAATGGATAAACTTGTAGGACCACAAGAATGTTGGATGACTGGAAGGACTGATGAATTGGCGGAGGAACGAACAGATGGGTAGAAAGAATGATGGATGGAAACCGGAGTTGATAAATGATTGGAAGGATAGGTAGATGGAAGTGGGGAAGAGAGCGACATCTCAATTTCCTCCAAATCTGATCCAACAGAAAGAACACCTGTCCTGAAGTCCAATATTCTTATCTTGGCTTGCTGTTCCTCAATTTCTTGTTGTAGACTTTTAAAAAAAAAATAGCAGAAAATTCTTCTCTTGCTGGATTTTCCAGATATTGTCGTCGTCGTCGCGGCCGCTCTTGTCGCTGTCGTCGTCGTAGTTTTTGTCGTGAATTGTAAATTACAGAATGAATCTCTATTTCCACATAAACTTACGTGTGAGTGTGTTCGCGCCAACGAAATGTCCGAGTCGTAGGATGATTAGGATGGGTTCTTACTATTTATCTTCCAGTCTTGTGATGCTTTCAAACACGTATTGTTCAATCTTAACCCAAATTGTAATCGGCTTGTAGCTTGTAACACAACTGGACCAACACGAACTGCAATGCAACGCGTTGTTGATAGTCGTTGATTTGAAAAAAAAATGCAGTTTTTCTCGAGAGAGACAAAAAAATCTGAAAAAGGTCTCTAAAGATTAAAAAAAAATCTTAATGATGATGGAGATGATCATCATCGTCGTCGTCATCATCATCACTATCACCAATACGGTTGTCAAGAATGACAACCACAAGATGGACAGCCACTAGGACACAAAAAGACATGTAGCCGAAAGGATTTTTGTGATAATTCTAACCCGATGGATTGACGGAATTTTTGAAAAAGTCCATAAAGAAGAGTATTAAGAAATATGTCGTCTGCACATATTCCCTCTTTAATATCCAGTCCTACACCCCGCGGCTTTCTAATCTATTCTCTTTGTGTGTCTACTCAGCGGCCGGATGCTGGAGCATGAAGTGAGTCCGATGGCATGGCGAAGTGGGGTGAAGAGTTTGGGGTGGTTTGGGGCGAGATGGGGAGGAAGAGAGGGCGGATGGGCTGTCCGTGGTAGGGTAGGGTCTAGGGACGAGTGGTCGGAATGGTCTGTGGAATGAACTAATGCTCTTTTAGGCTCTTGTTCATGGATTGGTGAATACGTTATCAATTTAAAAATTTAACAAAGCCTCGCTCGGTCATACATCATGAGGAAGACAAGCTACGACCCTTTGTCACACGTCCAGACCATAAATTACCTGTCACATACAAACTCAATGCACGCACATGTCCGACGGAACAAAGGAACACGGAAAGGCAAATACAAGAAACTGGCCATAACTCTCCTTGGAATTCGGCTCTGGCTTCAGCTTCCACCGAGCGATTCTCGTCTTCTGCTTTCCGGGCGAAAAGCAGAAGTCTGCATTCCAAGTGGCCAAGTGGCTGGCCCCGTGGGTAGTGATGGAGCGACTTCCATACCTCCGTACGGCAACGGCGACGACGACGATGGAGAAAGATGTAAATAACGATGGAAATACGTGCTTCAATCCCTGAGCATTAATGCCGTTGGAAGAATGTTTTTAGCGGCACAGGTGTCGGCAGCCGAGCCGGCCGGACGTGGCAGCGTCGGTCGCGCGCACAGCGCACGTGTGAGTGCCGGCGGTCACATGACTTAGCAACCTTGTTGCTATGGCAATCAATCTTCCGCGTCTCAGCCCATGTCTTCAGTTCGTTCGTGTTTAGTAAGTTCCTAAAGAAAAGAAACAAAGTGATGACCATGATGGTGATTTGATGACGGCGATGATGACGACGGTGAAGGCTAATGATGACCTCAGTGATGGTGAAGATGACGACGACGATGACGATTGTGGTGGTGGTGGTGGTGGAAAAGGATGGGAATGGAACAAGTGCTCCGGATAAAGTCCATCTTCGTCTCCTTCATCTCTTCTTGGAATTCTTAACAGATGATGAAATCATCCATGAAATATTACGTCACAATTAAGAGCGCTAATGAAGCTATTAGCGCCGCATTCGCAGCAGTCTCGCTCGGCGCCCTATTAACACTCAACACGTGCTTTTCCATTTTGGAAAAGAGAGGTGACGTTGCTGACAATTTGCGAATATTTTCAATAATACGGGTGCCGAGGAAAAGTCGAGAAAGGAAGCACATCTGCGGATGTCTTGTTATCTTTACAAGGCGTTGGTTGGGCGAGGCGATGCTTTGAAGCTAAAAAAGATGCTGCCGGGATGCGAACGAGTGCGACGCTGAGCATCTTTCAGAGACGTGGGTTGTCGTCTGCCTCGAAAGCGTAGATTACAGCGACGACATCAGCGACGACATCGGCGACGACGGCGGCGACGGCGACGAGAGGCTCGTTTTGAAGGCAATTACGCATTCGCCGACATAAAACAGAGAGCTCGACAAAAGAGTTTAAGAAGAAAACTAAGAAGGGGAAGTAATACAACTACAACAACAACATCATTGCCATCATCACCATCACCATCATCATCAACATCGCCTTCATCATCATCAACATCACCATCATAGACAGCAACAACAGCAACAACAAACTGGAAAAAAAAACAGAAAGAAACAAACCCGACGAAAAATATAAAAATTAACGAAGGCAGAAAAGTTTGCATAGAAAATGCAAAAAGGAAAAAAAAGTAAATTAGTCGCTTCCAAGGTGATGAGCGAAAGAATTGAGAGTCTGTCTCAACCTTATAAATACCCATTGAGGTCAGCAGTTTTTGGTAGACGGGTAGAATGTCCTACCGTTATTGCCTTACCTACGCCATGAGGTTTGTTACCCCTGTGATGGCTTTTAACAAAGCTGTGCTTATCAAAGGAAGCTTTGGTGCTGCTTATCAAAGCTGTGATGATGCACTTTGCTGTGACTTAGGAGGAAGTGATCAGTACTTAACTAAGAACTTAACCTATCAATAGTTAGCTAATCGACCAGCTAGTAACGACTTTGTTTTATGCTTTACGATACAAATATTTTGTATTATTTAAAAATAATTTATATTATTATAATTTTAATTTGATAAATTACTTTTGCTATTATTGTAAGTATTAGCGAAACATTTGATAATAAGCATAATAACGACCGGTTAGTTTCAAATGAGGTCTCAAAGCTGATAAGGAAGATGATGAAGGGTGGTTGCGTAACACGAGGAACATCTGTTTTATGTCCTCGTATGACTTCTAAGTTCAAAGAACAAAAACACTCCGAGACAAAGTTTAACAGAACGATGAAGTGCAACAAGTTGATGCAACACAGAAACTGTTGGAACAACATGTTGGCAACATATTGGCAACATGTTGATGGTACACGCAACATGCTGAGAGCACGCGCAACTTGTTGCTGCAAATGTAGCAACATGTTGGTTCGTGGCAACAATACCACGGATAAATTGCCTGGAATAGCAGATGCTGTTCCTGATCGCCAACAAGAGGCTGCAAATGTATGTGCTTCGGATGTGTTTGTTTGTGTTTATTTGTGCGTGCGTGTGTGTGTGTCTGTGAGTGTGCGTGTGTGTGTGCGTGCATACGTGCATATGTATTTGTGCTAGAAAATGGAGTAAAAAAAAAAACTCCACATTTCATTCCAAGAGTTTGCAAATGGTTTTCAAATTCAAATCCGCTCGAAAGCATCCAAAAATATCCTCCTGAAGGTCAGCTGTGGATGACCTTCGCTTCATCATTTGATGGAAACTAATGATGACGATTATGACGATGATGATGATGACGACGACGATGATGATGATGATGATGATGACGACGACGATGATGATGACGACGACGACGACGACGTGCGATGACGATGATGGTAAGGATGCTAATTGAAAGAGACTTGCTGAGTTGGAGTTGATTCATTAAATCTTTGTTGATTTCCCGTTAGTAAGAAAATCATTTTCTGAGACCAAACCGCAGCGGAAGCTGCGCTCAATGGAAGTGTACGTTGAATGAACTGCTAAACACATCGACGTCATTAATTTCGCTAAAATGCAGATTAAAAAAAAAAAGTGGAAAAAGAGAAAGAGAGAAAAGAAGAAGTTAACACCTCGAAGAGAAGGAGATAAATAAATTTATGTGGCGCATGACACTGCACCGTAATGTCGTTACATCAGGGGTCGAAGCATATTGTAATGACGTTGTGATGTAATACAATTGTTATTGAACTTGTGTTAGAAAACAGAATTTAGTACAATTATAATATCACAATGGTTTCTCATATCATCGCTTTGCAAATGTCATTATGATATTATTTTGGTTTGACACATAATTGCAGAAACAATTACGTAAAATATTACATTGGTTTAACACATCATTACATTATAAACATTGTAATATTGTAAACATTGTAAAGATTTTACATCTGCAACTAGACTGATTCAACGGCACACAGAAAATCGAGACCGTTTCAATCAGACGTTCGGACTAACAATCAGCCACAGCCTTGGCTTGAAATTAGCTTTGTTCCAACCGTAACAGACCACTTAAACATCAACCAAAGCCAATCACCAGCGCCTAATCCGACCATCCGATTCAACCACTTGCCTTCAATCCATCTCTTTTGCCAGGTGCACGAGCTGGGATTTGGCGGTTTTTCCTCGTCAGTGGCCGTGTGTGTGTGGCCGAGTACACCTCTTTGAACTCTTCTGTCGTCCTACGATTGTTCCGAACGTTCATCAATTCTTCCATCAGTCCTTAAGCGGTGGAATACGGTCTCTCATTCTCGTACCGGAAGTCCAGACTTTTCCTCTTACTTTATTTGTTTCTTGATGATGATGATGATGATGATGGTAATGATGATGAAGACGACGACGATGCCTATGATGCATTTCGTTCACATTGTTGCTGAATAAGTGATTATAAACCTCGAAGAATTAATTGACTCCTCAACAAGTCTAATGCCTGACCACGAAAGTTATTCATTTACCTATCTATTCATCCATCCATCCGCAAAGTCATCTCTTCATCCGTTCGTTCTTTTGTTCGTTCGTTCGTTCATTCATTCATTCATTCATTTATTCATTCATTCACTAGTCCGAACCTCCTTCAGACCATCCATCCATCATCTATCTATTCAGACAAGTATGCAGTAATTTACCCATTTCATTCATTTTTTTTGCCCCACCGATCTATCCGTTCCTCCATCCATCTTACTCTGTCAATCACCAACCATCCTCAAACTCATACATACTACGGCCCTATCCTCCTGTTGCCAAAATGGCATTCCGAACTCATTCTCAATCATTCAACTCTTCCCTCCGCCCTCGTCTAGACTCTTCGGCCTAACCAACCAATCCACCCATCCATCCCACCCATTCAACCACCCATCCAACGCACCCACTGCTCATAACTGGCAGGGGAGGCCTTCGGAGGCCAGGGAGATTCCCACGGCGTATTAGGACGGAGTCGGAAATGTTGTGGAGCTGATGTTTTCCAAATGACTCGGTAATGTCCAATGACGGAGCTGCATTACTTGGCATACTTGTGCGGTCTTTCTCGTCGTCTGCCGGTTTTTTTTTGCCGCCATATTTGTGTTTGTCATCAACCGCTTTTAAGGCCAGAGACGACAAATGCGATTTGGGAGATGGCGAGATGGCGTTTGTCGCGACTACGACAGTCGCCGTTGTTGCTTTTGCGGCTGTTGCAGCTGTTGCGGTAGTTTTGGTCGTTGTTGTTGTTTTTGCTTGTTTTCGTCTATGAATGAGATTTTATGGGTAA